>OX638369.1:69627477-69729726 GCA_951812925.1 Calliopum simillimum
TTCTTGCAAAACATTGACTAAAGTTCATAAAATTAGTATAATTTTCATATAGTCAACATAAACCATTTTAAGTAATCATGGAGAACACGCCAAATATGTGCAACTGGCAACACTTGTCAGTCATATAATATAACGGTATTGATTCTCAGCCAATGGCTGAGCCTTACCAAACAAACACAACATGAATGATGACAAAGGAGTATAGAGAATGAAACCACGCTACATGCATATAGGCACTTAAGCTACCAATTTTTCCGAGGGCACACAGCGCAGTCCGTTGATAAATGCGCTATGTAGAGAGATTGATTTCGAAAGGTTCATAGATCGATCCCGGCCTCAGACAAAAAGTTCAAAAATTTTTCAATTGTTATTTCATTTAATTTAAAATAAATTAAATAAAACATAAATTGGTCTGATGATGGTTACGTGGCGGTATCCGAAACATATGTCACCATAGCCATGTTCAGTAGTTTTTTCTCTTCTCCTAATTGTCATAATATTCTAAGTTGGAAAATGCATGGAATTTTCGATTCTTGCAAAAACATTGACTAAAGTTCATAAAATTAGTATAATTTTCATATAGTCAACATAAACCATTTTAAGTAATCATGGAGAACACGCCAAATATGTGCAACTGGCAACACTTGTCAGTCATATAATATAACGGTATTGATTCTCAGCCAATGGCTGAGCCTTACCAAACAAACACAACATGAATGATGACAAAGGAGTATAGAGAATGAAACCACGCTACATGCATATAGGCACTTAAGCTACCAATTTTTCCGAGGGCACACAGCGCAGTCCGTTGATAAATGCGCTATGTAGAGAGATTGATTTCGAAAGGTTCATAGATCGATCCCGGCCTCAGACAAAAAGTTCAAAAATTTTTCAATTGTTATTTCATTTAATTTAAAATAAATTAAATAAAACATAAATTGGTCTGATGATGGTTACGTGGCGGTAACCGAAACATATGTCACCATAGCCATGTTCAGTAGTTTTTTCTCTTCTCCTAATTGTCATAATATTCTAAGTTGGAAAATGCATGGAATTTTCGATTCTTGCAAAAACATTGACTAAAGTTCATAAAATTAGTATAATTTTCATATAGTCAACATAAACCATTTTAAGTAATCATGGAGAACACGCCAAATATGTGCAACTGACAACACTTGTCAGTCATATAATATAACGGTATTGATTCTCAGCCAATGGCTGAGCCTTACCAAACAAACACAACATGAATGATGACAAAGGAGTATAGAGAATGAAACCACGCTACATGCATATAGGCACTTAAGCTACCAATTTTTCCGAGGGCACACAGCGCAGTCCGTTGATAAATGCGCTATGTAGAGAGATTGATTTCGAAAGGTTCATAGATCGATCCCGGCCTCAGACAAAAAGTTCAAAAATTTTTCAATTGTTATTTCATTTAATTTAAAATAAATTAAATAAAACATAAATTGGTCTGATGATGGTTACGTGGCGGTAACCGAAACATATGTCACCATAGCCATGTTCAGTAGTTTTTTCTCTCTCTCCTAATTGTCATAATATTCTAAGTTGGAAAATGCATGGAATTTTCGATTCTTGCAAAAACATTGACTAAAGTTCATAAAATTAGTATAATTTTCATATAGTCAACATAAACCATTTTAAGTAATCATGGAGAACACGCCAAATATGTGCAACTGGCAACACTTGTCAGTCATATAATATAACGGTATTGATTCTCAGCCAATGGCTGAGCCTTACCAAACAAACACAACATGAATGATGACAAAGGAGTATAGAGAATGAAACCACGCTACATGCATATAGGCACTTAAGCTACCAATTTTTCCGAGGGCACACAGCGCAGTCCGTTGATAAATGCGCTATGTAGAGAGATTGATTTCGAAAGGTTCATAGATCGATCCCGGCCTCAGACAAAAAGTTCAAAAATTTTTCAATTGTTATTTCATTTAATTTAAAATAAATTAAATAAAACTTGATTTTTAATTGAACTTTTAGTCATATATTTGCAAAGATCGACTTACATATAAATCTATCAATGCATTTTCTAACACATAATTATGACAAATCAAGGAACGGATTAAAAACACGGCTATAGTGACATATGTTTCGTCTTTCGCCACAAAGACTCATCAGACTATTTTTGTTGTAATTATAATTATATTTATTTTACTAAATTAATTATAATTGAAAAATTGCAAGTTTGAAAACTTTTTGTGTTTTTGGCCTGGGCGTGAGTCGAACCAAGGAACTCGCGGTTGGTAGCAGAAGTCGCTACCACTGCACCAGCCTTGCCCGGCTGCGAAGCCGACTTTTGCCAGTTTTGCTTGTGTGTTTATACGTATTGATATATCATAATTATTGTTTTTGTGTTATTTATTGATATTTGGTATAGTTGTTCCTTTGGAACAAATTCAATACCGATTGCAGGTGTTTCCACCTTATCAGGGCGTGTTCTCCCAAATAACTTTAAGAATTTTTTAAATTGGTCTGATGATGGTTACGTGGCGGTAACCGAAACATATGTCACCATAGCCATGTTCAGTAGTTTTTTCTCTTCTCCTAATTGTCATAATATTCTAAGTTGGAAAATGCATGGAATTTTCGATTCTTGCAAAAACATTGACTAAAGTTCATAAAATTAGTATAATTGTTATTTAGTTAATAAGCTTTAATGCTCTAAGATGTTCCTCAAATCTAATTATTTTCACATTCACAATTTTCTTCCATGCATTTGACAAAAATATCTTTAATTCCAAGTCGTCAGGTAGCTTTGAGTTGTCTTTACTTTCAGTAGAGTTTGCAGGTCACCACATCTCTCCAATGTTTTTCAGCTTCAGCGTTAATCTAGGTTGATGACCTTGGAGTTCCTCATCTAGTGCTTTGACCTGAGTGGAAAAAAGAGATGAACCTTCACTATCGTCAGAGCAGTCCGAAGTTGGAACCTTTTTCAGATGACTCAAATTACGTCTCAAGTCTTTGCCGTTCTCACGAACTAAAACATAATTCTTTTTCCGATATATTACTTCGTATTCGTCTGAGCCAAAAGTCGTTGTCAGTTTATTCGGGAATATTACATTCTGAAGCAGCACTTTGTCACCAACACGGATATCGCTTTGCTTGGCACCACGATCTCTATCTCCTCTTTCCCTTCCTTTTTTTTAATCAATGCATCCAAATCTCTAGCTTCTATATCTAACTCGTCTTTGCTTATGTCATCATGGGATGAAATCTTGTCTCTTATCCGCCTGTTGAACAACAATTCGGATGCAGATTTTCCAGTAGTGCCATGTGGGGTTACATTATACATTATGAATTTTTGAATTTCAGTCTTGTAGTTCGCTCTCTGTGCATTTGCATATATTCTACTTCTCCATTTGCTTGGGGCCAGAAGGGGGAGATGTAAACAGCTCAATAGTGTTTTCAATGCAATTTTTTTTGAATTCATCACTCACAAACTGTCGCCCATTATCCACAGTGATGGATTTCGGATATCCCAGTCTAAAAAATATTTTATTAAAAATTGTTATTATTACATTTGACGTGATCTTCTTAAAAAATTTAAGCTCATGGTATCTTTAGAAATAATCGATCACAACAAAGATATGCTCATGATTCGGCAGAGGCCCCAATAGATCCTTTTTCAGGCATTTTCAAGGCCTCTCTAGCAAGACAGGTCTTGTCAGCGGAGCAGGCCTACTCGGCCTTGATACCAATAAGCATTCACGGCAGCTTTTTAAAAAATTTTCCACGTCTCTATCAATTAAAGGCCACTATACTTTTGACCGAATTTTTGTGCCTCGTAGCAAGATATTTTCGGAACCATTTTTTTCGACAATTTCAAGTATGGTTTACGCTCGAGGAATTGATTTCTCAATTATTGCAAAAATATTCTGTTTACAATGTTTATCACAAGTGCAAGGATGTCTGACAATCGGCAATATTAAATTTACCTACTCGATATATTACCTTAAATTTGAATGATTGTAGTCGTAAGACCCAACGCTCAATCCTAGCAGGTGGTTTTGAAGTTGGTTTAAAAATTGCTCCTAATGGCTTATGGTTCGTTACCAATTCAATCTCAATTCCCGCCAAATAATAATTATACCTTTCTTTCAACTGACCATACTAGAGCAAGACTTTCCTTTTCGCTCTGCGAATAGCGGTGTTCAACTTCAGACAGGTTTTTGCTTGAATTGGAGAAGAACTGCGCCTAAAGCTACTGGGCTCGCATACTCGTGTCCGGTATTTGGGATTAAAGTACGATAGAGTCGGTAAAATAGACTTTGTTTTAACTTCCGAAATGAATTAGTTTGAACTGGTCCCCATATAAACTTAACGTCTTTTTTGGTAAGATGGCGCAACGGTTTAGTAACATCACCAAGATCAGGAATGAATTTTCCAAGGTATGTCAATTTTTTTATGGTCAGGATCTATACCCTCTGCAGACAATATATGGCCCGCACTTTCAACATACATTTGCACTTTGCGTTACGAGCTGGACAGCTCACACTTTTCCAAAATGGCCACATTCCAGACCAGAATTCATATATCCTTTTGCAGGCGATACTCTGTAAACGGCATTAGATGTTGGTGGCGCCATCAGCATACCTTCAGATTGGTCATTAATTTGATCATGTACCTGACATATTTCTAGTATTTCTTCTAAGGTATATTCTTTTTCCAATAACCGTTATTTTAAATCTGTTGGGGCCCACGCATCAATCAGTTTGTCTTTTAGATTTATTTTCACAACTTCATCTTTAGTTTGTACAAACTAACACTTCATTGCCTGGTTCCGTAACCGCAACATGAACTTGGCTAGATTTTCACCATCCTCACGCTTCAAAAAACGAAATAAATGCCGCTCAAACGTAGAATTTCTCTTTGGAGAAAAAAAGTCGTTCAGCTTGTCAAAAAGGACCTTATAAGGATCAACGCCTGCGTTAGGTTCCACCAGCGCCTCGGGAATATTAAAAATAACGTCTTGCAGCTATGAACCCCCTAAATGTAACAACTTAGTTTTCTTTTTTACTGGGTTTTTGATTTCTTCTGCCTCAAGGTATAAGGTCCATTCGGACCGGATTAGCGACTTATGGCTTATGGCTTCGCAAAGAAACGGTTTAACGCCTGTCGTATTCATTTCTACTCAGTTCTTCTATTCAAACTTGCTGAAAAGAAAAATAGTATTTTTTCTGTTATTTTACTCCATTTTCATGGAATTCGCATTTGCCCAATTCTATTGGGTATGCGTTTAACTCAAAATGACTTGATAATTTCTTATTTCAAATAATAGAACATCAACACACACTGCTCCTGAACAAACGATAGCTTGCATGAAAATGAAATCTTAGCTGCTCGTTTTTTGAAAATATCTCGATTTTTCCAATTGGGGCATTTTCCCACACAAAAAGAAAAAAAAAATTTTTTTTAAGTAGTTAAACAAAAATTAAAATAATCACAATCGATGTGTTTTGCGATGCTAAACGCGAATCCAACCTCAGAATTGCTCTATCGTGTATAGTTTATGAGATATTGTAACCTAAAGATAAAAAAAAGTAGTTTTTTGCCATTTTTTGTGGCTTAATTACTTGATACTTTTCCTTTAAAACCTAATTTAAATTATGTTGATATCTTTTTTCCTCAAAGATATCCTAACCTAAAAAGACACAAAAGTGCAAAAAACCTGTTTTGACAATATTTTGGTCTACGATATCTCTTAGAAACATGAAGATATAAATATAATTTAACCCTTTCCGTGCTTTTAATCGAGAAGTTTAGTTAAAATTATGAAATTTGGCCGAAAGACTAATTTGATGCTGAGAAATACAAATATGAAAGAAAAATCGAGGTAGGTTGCCTAATGTAGGTGGTATGAGGTGTCCAATATATTGGACAATTACTCGCAATGACCATAATTTTTTCAATACATCTTACCAATTTCCAATTTAATGATGATGTAAGAGTTTAGTTTTTGTATTTTTTTTTTTATATTTATTTTAATATAAAGTAAATTTTCTTTGGTAAAATTTTGAAATTTAGAGAAAAACACGAAATATAATAGAGGTATTCACGATCTAGAGTAACGTCCTGAGTAACAGAGTAACAGGGTAACAGTGCACAACCACAACAACAAAATATACGTAAGTTACTCTGTTACTCTTTTACCCTTTTAGTCAAGCTATTTTCTAGTGTAAAATAATCTTACACTTTTGCCTTTTTTTACTATTTCTATAGAAACGTTTGAAGTTGTTTATGATTAAGAAGCAATTTTCGTTCATCAAAAATAAAAATTTGAATGAGAGCAAAACATTCAATTAAAAATTTTTTTTTTTTTTTGTTGTCAGCTAAAATTATTTTGAGAAACAAAAAGCAAATATACGTGCAAAGTATTGAGTATGCTCACTATTCAGAGTAACTGAGTGCACTTATACCCTGTTACTCAGCTCGTTACTCTAGATCGTGAATAACTCTAATAATTTTTTTCTTTTTTTTTGGAGTAATTCATGAAAGCAATTTTGATATTTTTTACGCAAAGAAGTTCATTGCATTTTGGACATATAATAAAACAGTTACGACACTGCAGCGGATCCTCAAATCTGTCATCAACGTCATCTCCATGATCTGACCGTAGAAAGTTTTTTATTTGCTGACATTTCTTATGAAAAACGATATTTTTATACACAAAAATACAAAAAATACAACCTTTGAATGCAGTTGTCCAATATAGTGGACAATTATGACTCATACCCTGCAGCCTTTGAAAGCAATTGTCCAATATATTGGACACCTATAAATTGCACTCCACAGGTTACCTGATACAACTTTTATAAAATTATTTACTACGAATCTATTATATAATGTTGTCCAAATACTCATGAATTTTTTGGAAATGATCCGAGCTTTGGAAATATGTATTATTTTTATCATAAGATTGCCCATCAAAAAAGCAAAAATATACATTCACTAAAACATGGAAAAATGATTTTTGGCTTTCAGCATGCCAACACAATCAACATTTGCAAACTTAAGAAACCTTGCTCAACGCTAAAAATATGTTAAAAAGAGAATAGCAAAAATGTAGCGGTAACAGTAGGCTTTGAAACATAACGGAAAGCATTTGTCCAATATATTGGACAAAATCACGGAAAGGGTTAAATTAATTCCAAAACCTGGAAAATATCGTACCTTCTTCATATAGACCCATCAGTCTTCTACTATGCTTATCCACCCTATTTGAAAAATTAATTCTGTCAAAGCTAATACCGTATGCAACCGATAAAAAATTATTCCCGGTCCACCAATTCGGTTTCCGGAAAGAACACGGAACAATTGAGCAGGTTATAGAATAACAAATGAAATAAGGAAGGCTTTTGAGCAAAGGGAATATTGTACGGCAATTTTTCTCGATGTAGCCCAAGCATTCGATAAAGTATGGCATGAATGACTAGTCAATAAAATTAAACACCTTACCCCTGCGGGTAAGGGGTCAGAATATGCCCGAGGTAAGCATGCCTGTCGTAAAAGGCGACTAAAAGCGGGTGACCAGCCAGGGTGTGGAAGGGTGTAGCGTTGGACAGCGTTGCGCCTCGAAAGAAAAACCCACAATGCCCGTAACTGGCACTGACAAGGCGAGTCGATGCCGCCTTAAAATAAGCATCTTGTCGAAATCCTGAAGCGTCTGATCCAGAGTGGGCGGCTCCCAGGTCAGCGTCTGTTCCAGATTGGACGGCTGAAATTAAAAGTGAATTTGGCCACTATATTTGCAGCGCTTGCCGGATCCAGCTTTAAGCTTATAACTTACTGCGTGGGGCGTTGCCGAGAAGATTATACTAATGAAGCATGGATCGGAAAACGATGGGAAATAACTCTCCAAGTGGTACCCACCAGAGTGTGGTTAATCCACCTGCCTCGGCAGCATGCACATCGGATTTGGAGGTGCAAGAAACATGCATAGTTAGGAATGATTCTCCTATAACTGGAACCAATATGGTTTCTCAAAATTTTAATTGGCCCTATGCTCCTCCTAGGAGTTAAAGGAGAATACATACATACATACCTTTTAACGTTCACAAAATATTTGTCTCTTACTATGAAAGCAGGCATTTTAGAATAAAACATAACAGTTTTATTTCATCTCCTTTAAAAATAAATGCAGGTGTTCCTCAAGGAAGCGTTCTAGGTCCTTTTCTGTACTAACTCTATACCTCTGATTTACCTATTATCACAGGCACAACCCTATCTACTTTTGCAGACGATACAGCAGTTATAAGTTGTAGCCGTTGTCCTCTAGAAGCGGCTCGAAAACTCCAACTTCATTTAAATTCAACCGAAGAAAGCTTGCTATTATGGCGCATAATGAACAATGAACAAAAATGTAAGCAGGTTACTTTTACTCTTAGACGAGGTGAATGCCCGGCTATCACATTAAACAACAAATCAATCCCTCAATGCGAAAACGTCACATATTTAGGTATTCATTTAGACAAACGGCTAACTTGGCGAAAGAACATTGAAGCAAAAAAAACGCAGGCATCTTCAATATACTTACTTTTTTATATAGTACATACTTTGTTTTTATTTAGACTCAAATTATGTATTCAAAATAATTTATGTTTATTTGAGTTTTCAAAATATTTTTATATTCATTCGAATTTAAATTTTATATATGGATGTTGACATTATGTTTAATTTTAAATAAAGATATATGTAAATTAATTTTATAAAAATCATAACTACAATTGGCGATCCTGCGAATCTTTTCTGAGATTCAAATTTCAACAATCCACTTTTACAAGAAACAACAAGAATGTATACCTACCGAAAAATGTTAAGAAGAGAATAAATTGTATGGAATATTATACGGTTCCATTGATCATAACAAGAAAATCTATAACACGAATTGCTTACTTTCTGCAACAACAAATCTACTGCAACAAAAATTAAACAACAATAATAAATAAACAATCATTTTAAGTTTATGTTATTTACAACAACAGGAGATAACAACAACAACTTTACATCAAATAAGCAAGTCAAATTATTTAATTTAAGTAACATAAGTATATTACTAATTATTAACTTTTATTTTGTTTAAATATGCCTACCACTCGCTCACGTTCTCCCCATCGCGGTACTACAAGTAATATTTCAAGTGATAACACTCCTTCAACTCACATTACATCTATTAACCCTAATTCTAACACTAATCCTAACGTCACAATTTCAACCAACTCTAACATTTTAAATGAAACACACACTGTTAAAAATATAATAAAATTACCACAATTCTGGACAGAAGCTCCAGAAGCCTGGTTTATACAAGTCGAAATGCAATTTTCACTTAACAATATCACAAATGATACAATTAAATACCAAAACTTTATAATTGCACTTCAACAAGAAACGATATCTAAAATATTAGATGTCATACAATTTCCACCATCATCTAATCTATATAATAACATTAAAAAAATCTTATTTGAACGATTTTCTCTTAATGAAGATACGCGTTTTGAAAACCTTTTAAGTGATATTGAAATAGGTGATCGTGAACCATCCGAATTGTATCGCGATATCAAAGTTCCCGCGGGACCAGTAACAATTGTGAATAACGAATTTTTACAAAAATTGTGGTTAAGAAAGTTACCATCACAACTTCAAATTCAATTAACTGCAACTACAAACTTCCAAATTTTTGACGATAAATTATCAATGGCAGACAAAATTTTCCAACTATCAAAAAAACACGAAATTCATACAATTGCATCCTCCAAAAACGATAACTCGGATACGATTGTTCAAAATCTTGTGAAGATAACGTCATCAATGCTACAACAAGTTAACAACTTGACAGATGAATTAGCTGAACTCAAATATAACTCTAAGTTACATTCAAAACAACAATATAAAGTAGAATTTAATCAAAATTATTGTTGGTATCACAACAAATTTGGGAATAAAGCTAAAAATGTTTTCAACCTTGCAATTTTTATAACAATCAAAATGCTCATAAAAATCAACATAAGTCTTTAAACTAAATTCATCTATTATGGCCGCGACACATAATAGAGACAAATATCATTCAAATCGTCGCCTGTTTATTTTTGATCCAAGGAACTGACTTAATTTTTTGATAGATACAGGTGCAGTTGTTTCTGTAATACCTTCAGCCAAATTTCCAAATTGTAACAAAAATTCGGATCTTATTTTGTCAGCAGCATACGGTTCTAAATTGTTAAATGTAGACCGTGGTCTAATCGTGACTTCCATTTCTCTTTCATACTCGCAGACATACCGACACCCATTATTGGCGCCAACTTTCTTGAAAAATTTGAACTTTTAGTAGATATTAAAAAAAAAACAAATCATTGATCCAACAACAAAAACATTTAAGACTGGAAAATCTGGTTTTGCCGAAATTGGAGAACTTAAAATACACATTACACATAAATAATAAATACACCAAAATCCTTGCTGATTATCCAAAGGTTACTTCTGAACCAAATTACAATCAACCAGTTAAACATTCAACTGTTCATAGAATTGAAACTAATGGATCCTTACCTTTTTCAAAACCACGACGATTGGATCCATTAAAATATAATATAGCCCAAAAAGAATTTAATTTTTTAGTCAAAAGTGGAATCTGTAGACCATCTTCGTCCCATGTTGCATCAGCTCTTCATTTAGTACCTAAACAAGATCCTAACGATTGGAGACCATGTGGTGACTATCGTAGACTCAACAACATTACTATTCCTGATCGTTATCCACTTCCCCACATACACGATCTAAATATAAATCTGCGAAATAAGAATATATTTTCTAAATTAGATTTAGTAAGGGCTTATCATCAAATCCCTATGGCTGAAGACGATATTCATAAAACAGCCATAACTACACCTTTTGGCATGTTCGAATTTATAAGAATGCCATTTGGTTTACGAAACAGCGCACAAACTTTTCAACGCTTTGTAAATGAAGTGTTTGCAGGACTTAGTTTTGTCTTTGCATATATTGACGATATTCTAATAGCTAGCGAAAACGAAAATCAACACATTGAGCATTTACACATCGTTTTCAAACGTCTTAATGATTATGGGCTCAACATTAAACCTTCAAAATGCATACTTGGAGTTCCAAGTCTTGAATTTTTGAGTTACCAGACCTCTGGAAAAGGAATTGAACCTTCAAAAAACAGAGTTAAAACCATACTTTCTTATGAAAAACCCAACTCTGTTAAAAATCTTAAAAAAATTTTAGGTATGATAAATTATTATCATAGATTTATACCTTTACTAGCAAAATCATTACTTCCACTACACAACATTTTAACTAAAGCCAATAAAAATAAAGAAAAAAAATTAACCTGGACTAAAGAAGCAGAACACGCATTTGTAAATCTTCGTAAAAATTCGCGGAAATCACACTATAAAATCATTTAAACAGAAATGCTAAACTATCCCTTTCTGTCGATGCTTCAAATATTGCAATAGGATCTGTTTTACAACAATCAAGCGCAAAAGGCATCGAAACTTCAGCATACTTTTCTCATAAATTAAGTCAGTCTGAAGTTAAATTTTCAACATTTGATAGAGAATTATTAGCTATATACAACAGCGTTAAACACTTCAAACTTTTTTAGAAGGAAGACAGTTCACTATATACACAGATCACAAACCTCTGACTTATGTCATTGATTCTAAATCAGACAGATCACCCCGTCAAACGCGTCATCTTGAATATATAGCACAGTTTACAAACGATATTCAGTACATATCAGGTAAAAATAACATTATTGCAGATACACTTTCGCACATACCTGAAATCGATGCAATATCTTCTCAAGATTTAAATTTTGATAAATTCTATAAGGAACAAAATTCAGATGAGACACTGAAAACACTAATTTCTACACCAAATTCCAAATTCAATTTAAAGGAAGTTATGATCCCTATATACAAATTTAAGATTTGGTGTGATGTATCTTACGATCCACCTCGACCATATGTACCTGTTACAATGAGGAAACTTGTTTTCGACAAATTACACTCTATCTGCCACTCAGGAGTCAGATCAACTAGGAAACTTATTCAATCAAAATACTTCTGGCCTAACATGAGAAAAGACATAAATGACTGGTCAACAAGTTGCTTGGTATGTCAAAAATCTAAGATTCATCGACACATTAGGACAACCATTAATACTATTCCCATTCCTGCAGGAAGGTTCGAACACATCCACATGGATTTAGTTGGCCCTTTACCAGTCTCCAATAGTTATAGATATATTTTAACGATTATAGATAGGCACACCAGATGGCCAGAAGCTTTTCCTATTACAGATATAACAGCTCAAACAGTTGCAAAAACTTTCGCTTATCAATACATTCCACGTTTCGGAGTTCCTTTGAATATTACCGTCGATCAAGGTACACGATTCACATCTAAACTCTTTCAGGAACTAACAAAACTATTAGGCACTCATAAGTTCACAGCACAACTTATCATCCACAGGCAAATGGAATTATTGAACGATTTCATCGTCAATTAAAAACTTCAATCTTAACTTGTAAAAATCCGGTCAATTGGTCCGATGAGATACATTTCATTCTACTAGGTTTAAGATGTTCAATTAAGGAAGACCTTAAATGTTGTCCAGCAGAACTAGTCTACGGACAAACTTTAAGACTACCGGGAGAATTAATCACAACAAGTTCTGATTCATTTTCGTCCGAAGAAATAATATCTAAACTAAGAAAACATTTTTCTAAAGTTAGATCTAACATCATCCACCATTCACAATCAACAAAGCCATATGTTCCCATAAGCTTACGAACTTTTGAGTATGTATTTTTAAAAGAAAATCGTCCAACAACTCTTAAGCCACCATACACAGGCCCATATAAAATAATTTCAAAAAAAGATAAAACATTTAAAATAAGAATTGGTAGTTTTATTAAAACGGTTTCAATAGATAACCTTAAACCAGCCCACGTAACAAAAAACTTTAATACTAATTCGTCAAATTCAAACAGCTATACACATAAAAAACCTATCACTTTTAATATTAACTAATTTATTTTTTTTTACCGAAGGGGGAGTAATGTAGCATCTTCAATATACTTTGTTATATACATACTTTGTTTTTATTTAGACTCAAATTATGTATTCAAAATAATTTATGTTTATTTGAGTTTTCAAAATATTTTTATATTCATTCGAATTTAAATTTTATATATAGATGTTGACATTATGTTTAATTTTAAATAAAGATACAAATTAATTTTACAAAAATCATAACTACACTAAGCTTTAAGCCTCCAGTCTACACTGGCTCATAAATCATCGGTCTCGTCTGAAACTTAACATTTTTTTATATCAATTCATCATTAAGCCAATTTGGATATATAGTATAGAGTTATGGGGTAACGCCAGCTCCTCGAACATTGAACTAATACAACGGATTCAGTCAAAAATTCTAAGAATCATGACAGATGCTCCATGGTATATATGGAACGAAAACATACATCGAGACCTTTGCATCCCCTTGGTCAAAGACGAAATCAACAAATACAAGCAAAGTTACGTTGCAAGATTGCTTTATCATCCTAATCCATAAGCACGGAGGTTAAAAGATTTAGAAAATTCAGACTAAAAAGAAAGGATCGTCCTGCTATGAATATCGTTAGCAATTAGCTATGTTAAGCTGACTGAATTCTAAATTTTATATGCAGCCGGAATCTGCCGTGTACTTTTTCCTATGCAGACGGTATCTGGCGCGTACTTTTTTCTATGCAGCCGGTATCTGCCGTGTATTTTTTTCTATGCAGCCGGTATCTGGCGCATTTTTTCTCTATGCAGCCGGTATCTGGCGCATACTTTCTCTATGCAGCCGGTATCTGGCGCGTACTCTTTCTTTTATTTCTTGTTCCTGCTGCACATGCAGCCGGAACTACACGCAAATTTGTATGGAGTTCTTTTCATTCAAACATCCTGCTAGGCGGGCAGCATGTTTGTGAGAAGACTGAACGTACAACAACTGCGTTCTTCTGCGCGCTTACCGAACCCCTAGGATGTACAAATCCCTATTAACTCTGGAGACACATTGAACACTAAATTATATATAAGATTAATTATGTATAGACTGATTCCATTTCAATTCATACGGTGAGTGTGCACTTAGGTTTGCGTATCAACTTCAAACTAGCAAAATATTTTTTTTGAATCAAAATTAGGGGACACGTTTTTTTTTTGATTTGGACCAAAATTGGAGATTTTATGGCGTTTTGTAGGAATTTTGCCGAAAATTTAATTTTGAAAAAATCATGAGTGAATTCGGTTTTTTCAACCGCATTTCTTTATTTTTCAACTTTTTTACATGAATCGAAATGTAATTGATGCTCCATGAAATTCTTATACGTAATATGGGAAAAAATAGTTTCTTTAACCCTTACTTTCCTTAAAATTGAGTTTTATATTTTAAATAAAAATGTAAATTTTCTCAAAAACACCATCTTTTTTTGCACAGTGATAGTAAAGCACGTCCTCTTTGTTACAGTTATGACGGCTTTCTTGCTTTTTTTGTTGTAAGTGCAAAATTTGCAATTTTTTATGTAACAATTGCGTTCTTGTCTACAAAATGAATAAGAAAAATTACACAGTTCAGTTTTCACTTTCCAAGACGGTTCTGCGATACTGATTCCGAAAATGGCACTTACATTCTTCTACCATTTTTGGTTTTCAAGATATCTTGAAAAACTTGTATAAAAACTATAAATTTAAAATAACCGAATTCTTTATTTTCGAGACACAAAATACATTCATAATAAGTTAGATGGAACCATTTGGAGCATTTTTGAATACTTTTGCATTTCTTAGCATTCAGAATAAACAAAATTGAACAGTGAAAAAATGCGAAGAAATGCAAAAGTATTCAAAAATGCCGTGTTTGAAGAGTGAGGGGACCAGAGGGATAACTTCTTGTTACATACCCAGAACAGCACAACACAATTACATGAAAGTAATCGAAAAAAAAAAAACCAATAAAAATCCCGAGAACATCCGAAAAGAAACAAAAGCCAAGGTACGGTCAAATCGCAAAAAACACAAACAATGCTTGGTTTTCTATACCTTGAGTATATTTAGGTTCCATTTAACTTATTATGAATGATTTTTGTGTCTCGAAAATAAAGAATTCGGTTATTTTAAATTTATAGTTTTTATTCAAGTTTTTCAAGATATCTTGAAAACCAAAAATGTAAGAATGTAAGTGCCATTTTCGGAATCAGTATCGCAAAACCGTCTAGGAAAGTGAAAACTGAAATGTGTAATTTTTCTAATTCATTTTGTAGACAAGAACGCAATTGTTACATAAAAAATTGCAAATTTTGCACTTACAACAAAAAAAAAACAAGAAAGCCGTCATAACTGGAATAAAGAAGACGTGCTTTACTATCACTGTGCAAATTTTCGAGAAAAAAAATATGGTGTTTTTGAGAAAATTTGCATTATTATTTAATTTAATTGAATTTAATTTATTGATTTAAATTGTTTGCATAGAAGAACTTAGTCTTTTACATGCCACTTATTCATAGTAATAACAACGAAATATAATTATAACTCAATTTTAAGGAAAGTAAGGGTTAAAGAAATTATTTTTTCCCATATTACGTAAAAGAATTTCATGGAGCATCAATTACATTTCGATTCATGTAAAAAAGTTGAAAAATAAGGAAATGCGGTTGAATAAACCGAATTCACTTCATGACTTTTTCAAAATAAAATTTTCGGCAAAATTCCTACAAAACGCCATAAAATCTCCAATTTTGGTCCAAATCAAAAAAAATAAAAAATACGTGTTCCCTTATTTTGATTCAAAAAAATATTTTGCTAGTTTGAAGTTGATACGCAAACCTAAGTGCACACTCACCGTATGAATTGAAATGGAACCAGTCTATAATAATGTTATTTAGGATTAAGATTTTTAAACTTATTTTTAGTCTAATACGATGAGAAGATTCAATAAATGAATTCCAGCATTAAAAAAAAAGGTTGCATCACTCTGCAAATTTGTATATTTTCTTTTTCGGGGTACTTTTCTAATCATATTAAAAAAAAATTAAGAAAATCCGTCAAGCGCTTTTTTTTAAATCGAATTTTCCGTTTTTGGCAAAGTTGAGTTAAGTCAAAAATAACATGCGAAATCTAAAATCAATAAAAAGGAAAACGAATAGCCATTTTTAACTAATTTTTGGATGCTGAATTCGAATCCGTTACCAAAATCGATCTATCACTTCAGAATTTTGAGATATCCTAACCTTAAAATTACCAAAATATAAGATTTTTCGGGATTTTTCCTTCTTTTGAGGTTAGTAACAAGACACTGTAATACTTTGTCATAAAACTTGTTATGTAAATTAAAAGTACATATCTTTTGTCTACAAAATTCTTTTTAAATTATATCAATATCTTTTTAACCTTTTTAACTTAAAATTTAAAAAGGAATAAAACCAAGGTTTCTGACTATGTTGGAGTCTACATAGAGAACGCACGAAATTTTACTGCTGTTTTATGATATCTGTAGTGTCCGACCGAAGGTCACTTTTTGGCCGAAGCCGTAGCCGATTAATCGGTTTTTTATAACCTTCGGCCGTAGCCGAAGCCGAAGCCGAAGGTTAATTTATTTTATATTTTTATACCCTACTCTCAGGGTATATTCAATTTGTAGCATTTTAGGCATTATCAGGCCAAATATAACACACTTAGCACCGATTTTGCATTGTTCAGATAAGCCTTAACGGGAATGGATCTTGAGAAGTGGTTCCTTTGTGAGATATTAGGTGCAAAAGGTTTTCGCAAAATATTTTTCCTTCTTTGATCCACGATTTTTAGCTCTGAAAATTTGCAAAAGTTGTTTTCGTACAAATTATATTCTATTTAAAGGTATTTTCTTGGCCTTTAGCACTCAATTTCTCAGGAAGGCACAACTTCTCAAGGTATGACTAGAACAAAAGATCAAACCTACTATCGGAAGACCAAAAAACTGATTTACTCGACATTTTGTATCCGATATCTCACGAAGGCATCACCTCTCTTAAATAAAGCGGCCATTTATCATCCGACTTTGTTCTGTAAGGGCTCGAAATGTTTGTAATGAAATATTTAACTGACAAAAAATAATTAATAATGAACTCTTTAATTTTTCGGTCCGGAAAAATTCTTTGTATGTTATTGAGAGATACCCTTATTTTAATGGCTTATAACTCGGAAAGAAGGAATAGAATTAAAAATGTGGAGCGTTAAGAGTGATCTTACCTATCCAAATGCAATAACAAAATTAAATTTTGCCATTTACTGTTTATGTTACATAGCCCAAAGTATATCTCAAGACAATGATTTTTGCACTTTTGAGCAAGGGTAACTCAGGATTCTGACATAATTGAAAAAAACAAAGTTCAGGTTCGTAATTAGAAAGTCCCAATCCACTATAAACGGCCAGCATTTTGTTTAAACGTTTTTTTTTTAATCAACAAGTTGCTTTTTGCTTGAAGTTACAAACATTCGGCTTCGGCCAAACATTCGGATTATAATTGGCCGAAGGCCGAATGTGAGGCCGAAGGCGTTTTTTGGCCGAAGGTGGCCGATATCTGAATTACTTAGTATAATTCCTCGTCTTCAAAATCAGCCATCGAGCGGTCACCTACGAATTTTCCCTTCTTCGTTACAACAATTTTAAGAACACTAACTTTTTAGCTTCAGTGTATTCCTTGTTCTGGCATAACGTTTTTGTTTATTATTATGTCTATGTAGCCTCCAACATAGTCAAAAATCTGGTTTTTGTTCCTTTCAAAATGTTTAGGTTAGGATAACTCCTAAAAAAAAAAAAAGATATTGATATAATTTAAAAATAGTTTTGTAGACAAAGCTATGCACTTTTAATTTACATAACAAGTTTTATGAAAAGTATTACAGTGTCTTGCTACATAACCTCAAAAGTAGGAAAAAATCCCGAAAAATCTTATATTTTGGTAATTTTTAGGTTAGGATATCTCAAAATTCTGAAGCGATAGAGCGATTTCGTTAACGAATTTGAATTCAACATCCAAAAATTACTATTCGTGTTCCTTTTTATTGATTTTAGTTTTCGCATGTTATTTTTGACTTTACTCAACTTTGCCAAAAACGGAAAATTCGATTCAAAAAAAAGCGCCTGACGGATTTTCTTAATTTTTTTTTACAATAGTATGATTAAAAAAAAAAACCGAACAAGAAAATATAAAAATATTCAGAGTGATGCAACCTGAGGGTTAAAAATGTTTTGACCACCCGTGAAAATTTACCAAAATTTTGCGGAGATGTAATGAATTTTGATTTTGTAGGCGTGGACAGTCCAATTTTCCAGTGGATGTTATTTCTCTCAATAGCCTTTACAAATGTACCTAATGCCATCTGTATTAAATAGTTTCAGACTTATGACGAATTATGTTAGCAGGAGGTCGTGACAACGTCCATTTTTTCAACCTATTATCCAACATTATCAAATACTTAATAACAAACACACTGAGACAAAATTCCTCAAGCGGATCGTTTTTTTCCCAACATGCGAATTTTAAAGCCAAAATCGGTGGACACGTTCTCCTAATGAATATGTAACCAGTAGGGATTTCAGTCCCGGGATCCCGGGATTCGAGCCTTTTTGCAGTCCCGAAAATCCCGGGATTAGTGCTACCAATCCCGGGATTTCTTTTGCAAGTTTTTTTTTTGTTAAATGACAGAAAATTCACATTAAAGTAGAGATAAAACTTATTCTCTCTAGATTTAAAACTCAAATTGAGGACAATAGCCATACAGTTAATGTAAGCGCAGCAAAAAACTTGAAAGAAAAATTAAATCTAGTTTTGAATACCACTTCAAAAAATTTCTTTTCTAGATAATCTTATAATTAAATATGTATGATATTTTATCCGACGTTTTAATGGAAGAAATTGATATATTTTGTAATGTGGTGATAGGGGTTATTTCCTCCAGAAAACTTTCGATTATCTTTTTTCAATTCAACCAACAAGTGTTGAATCAGAAAGATGCTTTTCGTATGCAGCAAGGGTTGAAATAAGAAAAAAAATATTGCTGCAGAATTTTTTTTAATTATTTGCAATTTTTTTCAAAATTTTTTTAGTGCCTTATTCAAATGTTTGTTGAATACTAAATATTAATATTAAATAACAGATATCGTGGCAATGATTTAATTTAAAATTGAAAATTTATAGTGAAATTTTCTTTCCTGCATTTGTAAAAATATGTTTAAAGTAGAGTTGCCGAGTACTACATTTAAGCCCAGATTGGGAGGTTAGACTCCTAAGACAACGGTTATATGCAAAATAAAATGAGTATTTAGTTTCAACGATTAACTCAAAAACAAAGCAATATGAATTTGGCTAAATATTATTATTACAATTTTTTACAATTTTTGACTGTTATTGCTGCAAATTTGAAGTTATTTTTGCAGAAATAGGGCATTGCTGCAGCTTATTTCAATGCCTGGCGTGAGGTTATATATCTGTGGACTTTTGACAAAAAACAACCTAACTCGAAATTGGCAACTTTTCAGGAGAGCCTAAAAACTGATTAACTACTTTTCAATAATGTGGCTCAATTTCGTTGATGCAGCATTAAATCTCTTCTTTCCATAAATTTTTACTAATCTTAAAGTGTTAGCTGTCAAATTATTATTTTTTTTGGTTCATAACACTTCAAATCTTGCGTGAACTATGGGACACCCTTATATCTCTTTAACAAGAAATCATAGAGACATGGCGATTATTCCAATAAAAGCATATTTAAATTTTTTATTTAGGACCAAAAACCTGGAGAATTGTCATATCTCGACTTAGGTTGTTTTGTCAAAAGTCCACAGATATGTAATAAATTAAGATATAAATTGGATGATAAAATAATAAATGGTTTAATTTTCCTAAAAACATATTTTAATAATAATAAAACTGATTCAAAGAAAAGTTATTCCTTTCAAGTCCAACACTTGTTAAAACTTTGATCTCACTTTTTATATAATTAAATATGTATGATATTTTATGTATGCATTTAACTAAGCATATAATGCTGAAATGTACCTTTATGTTCGTTTTTGAAGTAAATAAGTATTTTTGAATTTTTTGTTTTTTAAAAAAGGCGAGAATTGTTTAATGAAATGAACCTGTTTTAAGAAATTGTTCTTTAATATTTTTTACACTGTAGGGGTGGGGGGGGTATATAAGACAAAATATTAGGAATTTTTAATACTAAATTCTGCTTTATTTAGAAAGAAAAACAAATTCATACAAATCCCGAAAAATCCCGGGATCCCGGGACTCAAAAATTTCTGATCCCGAAATCCCGGGATCACAAAAAGTCCAAAAATTGGAATCCCTAGTAACCAGCCTTAAACTTTGTTTTAAAAAAATATTGTTTTTGTAATAGTTACAAGCTATTGAGGTTCGTAATAGCTCTTCATTTAAACTTCAATATCTTTTGATTGCGTGGATGAAATTTGATTCAGAAAACGCGAGAATTTTGTAAAATGCATGTACTTTAATAAACAAAATGTATTATTGTAAAAAAATTATTATTTTGTTGTAAATTTACAAGAAACTATAAATAAATGGATAATTAATTAATGCACATCTCAATGCTCTTGATGATTTACAACTAAAATATTTTGAACTGCGTACTTTAGTGGTATTAGCTGTGTTCCAATGGTAGTAGAAAATTATGTTCTTCTTATTAACAGCTGACATTTGTTTATGTTTTTGTTTTTTTTTTTTTGTTTTTTCGCGATTTTTATGAAAAGTCGGTCGGTCGCTCCACTTTTCAGCAATGTACCGCCGCACACTGGTCGGAAAATCAAAAAAGCTGGTCAAAATTCGAAAAATAAAGTTATTGTTTTTGCACTTTTAATTGTTGGCAATGGTAGAATATTATCCACTTAGCTCGTTTCAGTGGTCAGAAAGACCTTTGTGCCTAAAAAACTCTTATCGTTTGAGTTTGAAGTTCACCTATTCTTGCGAAGAATTTTCTTTATTTTTTTTTTAATATAAAGCGTCTCAGTTAACAAGTGGAATAAATAACTTCTGTTCATATTTTTGCAATGTAACGAAATGGAGTCTCTCAGTGAAGGTTTATTTAATATTTTTCTCAAATCCAAAGCGTTTTATCTGGTTCACAGTTTATATAAATAGGCAACTGTTTCGTGAAAATTTATACACAAAAAAATTGTTGAAGTGGTTTTTAATATGATAAATGTTATAGCATCCACGGCCATCCGTCAAGTTTCTACATGCATCTTATTCAGGGTACATTTTTCTACAAACCTGTAAAAAAATTAGCTGCCCCGAGGTGCCCCTGAAAAAGATATTGTAAAGTATTTTATTTTCGTAATAATTGATCCCAGAAACAAAACTTTCGTAGATAAAGATGCTGTTCAGAATATTTTAACCGAAATTTTGGATGTACCATTTTGTGTTACAAAAATTAATATTATATTTCATAACAGCGACCTTAAATACCGCAATAACTCTCTTCTCATTGATTAATATAGTTTTGCACTAAACGGTTCGTCATTGTGGATCCGCCATTTTGTGTTTCGTAAACTAGATTTCAGATTCATTATAAGCAACATCTGAAACTCAAACGTACCATTTTTGGTGGTAATAAATGCAGCTTAGTAGTATTTAGTTCACCATTTTGTTTTTTTGAAAATAGATTTCAGATTCGTAATTAGCATCATCACAAACCCAAAATTACCGACTTTCATGAGAATATATTTGGTTAAGCATTATTTGTACACCATTGTGGATCCGCCATTTTGTTTTTTTAAAAATGGATTTCGGATTCGTTATCAGCATTATCAAAAACCCCTTATTACCGACTTTCAGAATTTTGGCCAGCTTTTTCGATTTTCCGACCACTGTGCGCCGGGTCGTGATAAATATGAAGAAGGTCGCTCCTTTGGTTTTGGTAATAGTTAACCATCAGCACATTTCGAAAAAGTACGCTATGGTCAGCAACGTTTTGAAGAAATTGTAGATGATTTTAATGGCCAAACCGTCCAGTTCAGTGACAAGTTGGCACAACAAGGCCAGAAACTACTGAAGTGCAGAGATAAATTTTGGCCTGATGAGAAACTACAACGACGAGTACCAAATTGGAAAGAACACTTAAGTGCATTACATGTGCATATACCAGAGCCGGTTATGGCAGTCGTTCGCATACGATAATTTTATTAGATGACGAGAATAAATTGTATTTTCATGAGGAGACAATGTCTGAAGTGGATCCATACGATAAGTGATAAGTAATTGTTATTTGTAGAACCCGTAATTCTCCACAAAACAAAATCTAATACTTTTTATCGTGTGACTCTCCATTTTCATCAAAAAGCCTCCTAAATGAAAAGTGATTGAAACCACACGGATTACGGAACAGGCCTGAATGAGAAGCAATACTTTGAAGATTTAAATAAACAAAGACGAGTTCTACTTTTGTATGCAAAAATAAATATATTCAGCAATTTTCTCAGGTCATTTACAGCCAGAAGTAATTTTAATTCTTTTAATGTGTTTAATGTTCCAAATAAGTATATATTTATTTAGTAATTATGTATGTACTTTTCATTTTATACAGTAATCAATTTAACACGCCTTGCTTTCAAACTGTTTTTTTTACAAGGTTTTTACAATAAAATATTAACTTTACATTTTAAAAAGAAACCAGCAATCATTTCTTGTTTATAAGATTTTTGTATCTTGCTTTTCACACCTTTGAATGCTCCTTTGAGTGAACTTTTAACAGCGCTTTTATTGTCTTTCTTCTCCTTATCACCCTTTGCCTTTTTCGATGAGTACTCACTACTTGTATATGCTGATTTGCCCGATTTAGCTGTATAACCAGATTTCATATAAACTGCATCACTAGCGCCAATAGGTCGATGTATACCCTTGCCACCGGCAATATAACGCGAGGTAGAAGTTTTATCAGAGCGCATGCTATCAGCATAAGGACGATTTGCTGGTAACAAAATATTTGGAAAATTGTTTTAATTAAATTTCAAATGAGTATTTTCATATTAACGTACTTAAAACATTGCCAATCGATTTTATATCTGCCAAATCTACAACATCCTCTGGATCCTCGCGTATATAAGAGCTAGGATCTTGCCTGGCGCTGTATCGTTTAGTTCAAGGGTGTCAGCGTTTTCATATCACTGAGCCAAGCGCAGTCGGCGCAAAATTTTTGCTTTTACAACAACTTCAAATTCCTCGAACTACAACATTTACAAAACCTATTTTTTGTTGTTTTTTTGATGACTCGTTTGCAACAACAACAATATTTCAATAATTTTTTAGATTTCTGAGGACAACAACACACACGAAAAATTATTGAAATATTCTTGTTTTTGTAGGCGAGCCAAAATTGGCTGACTTTTGTTCTACGCTGACACCCTTGGTTTAGTTGATTTTTAGCGCTTTCAAACAGTTCTTTTAAAACATCTGCTGGCGTCTTGCCCAAGTACAACTGCTAGAATCAAAAGGGTAATTCCATGGTAACTCGCGTTACAATTAGAACATTTTTAAAGAGTTTAATGGAGCTTTTGAGGCTCAGCCTTTGGATTAACTAATAAAATTGGATTCTTTATAAACAAAATACTTTGCTCTTGTTGCATGTTAGTTGAAATTTTCAGTGATAACTGAATATTTAACCAGTAAAATAGTGAATAGTGCTGGTAACTCGCGTTACCATTTTTGGACAACATGTTCAGAGCGTAAATTTCTTTCGCAAGTTTCTGCGAAATTTGTGGGTAAATTTCTTTATATTAGACATAAATTAAGGCAGCAGGATATCAATAAGTATTTCTTTATTAGAAACAACAACATTAAGTGGTATTTTTTAAAATAATGCAAAAATTATGTGGTAACTCGCGTTACAAAAAAATTGGTAACTCGCGTTGCTATCGATTTTTAGACCAATACAGAGGGCCTTTTCAAGTTCATAGGTATAAACATTAAAATTGGGTCAAAATACAAGAATAATAAAGAACTACTTCTGGCTTTTATGCACAGGAACCAAAACTAGATCAAATTTTAATAATTGTTTAACTAAGTCTATTATATCGCGATTTAAATTATTTATGGTTTAAATACAGTTGGTATATTATCATCACAACTATTACTGTCACCACCAGATTCATAACTTCGTGTATTTTGGTCGGCTCTTCACTGTTTATTAACTCAATGAGTCCATCAAAAATTGGTGCATGAAATTCTGGATTTTATATATCGAATGGTTTTTTTCAGTCAAATTTTTTTTAATTAAAAAAATTATTGAAAATTTTAAAATTTCGACACCAGATGTCAAAACGTTAAGAAATAAAACCCGTAGTTTTCAGAACACTTCCATGGATCCAAAAAAGATTTCCGAACGCATTCATGGATCCAGAAAATGGAACCAAGATCTGAGCTGGTTCTGAAAGTGAATCTGATCCGGATCAGATCTGCTGCCATTGGAACACAGCTATTATTTCCGAAAAAAAAAATTTTTAGTTGCTGGTGGTTTTTACTTTATTACAATTTTCTTACTACCTTTCAAAAATTTATTTTTTAGAAACTGCCACTATAGTTTTGACTTTCTTCAGTTTTTGTTTTTTTTTTTTAATTTGCAATTTTTTACGTTTTCAGATTCACCCAATAACTGCTATGGATACTTCATTTGGAAATTGTATAAGTAGGTATATTTTTTTAATTACTACATATCGCTCATTTACTTACTATAAGAATGGCACAAGTCAAAAACTCGATTTTGCAGAAAATACGTTTAAAGTTTTCAATTGAAAGAGTTATTTCGTTCTCAAATGGTGACCGTAAAAGATATTATTATGAAATTTTTACACAATATGAAGCACGATGCAACGAATAATTCTGCATCATTAACTTAAAATTCGCGTTTTTTGAGTTGTGCCGTTCTTTAAGTAAATGAGCGATACGAATTTTCCTGTAACTTCTTGGACGAGCAAAGGGTCGAAACTTGTATTGCGAAAAACGTGGTTTCAATTGGTTGAACATTTTTTTTTTTAAAAACTATAACTCCTAAACCGTTAAGTATACCATCTTGATATAAAAGGTAATTTTGATTTCTTTCGACGAAAAATGGTTTGGGTTAAAACATCAAAAACTAAAGAAAAGCAAACTAAAATGATATTAGTCGGGATCCGACAGCACAATTACTACGCTCATCTGTTTTTTAATCGAAATCTAATTTTTACGCATTTTTGTGAATAGGGGAATATGTTTACGTCGGGATGCCGGTTGTGGCCGCTAGTATTTTCAAATTGCGATAACTTACGAACCGTGAGTTCCACGATAAAAAGTGTCGAGATATCTATGTTATATTTTAAAAAATTCACCATTAAGGAGTTATTCATAGTGATGAGCAAAATTAGTCTTGGTCTTGCGTCGTGTTCTTGGTCTTGCTAATTTTGCGAGACCAAGATCAAGACCAAGATGCTGATATTTTTGCAAGACCAAGACCAAGACTGCTATGGTCTTGGTCTTGGTCTTGCTCACAATAATTGTCAAGACCAAGACTGCTTTTCATTCTTGCTAATTTATAGTTAAAAGTTGTTTCACGCCCGTTTTGAAGATAAAATCATCTCTCGATTTGCATTTTTCATCTTAAAAACCCAAATGCTTTGGAAAATATGGTTTTGAAATTTTGAATACTCAATATCTCTGAAAATTTTTTCAAGACCAAGACCGAGACCAAGACTTAATGAGCAAGATCAAGACCAAGACTCAATATCAAAACCAAGACCAAGACCAAGACTCAATGTGCAAGAACAAGACCAAGACTGCTATAGTCTTGGTCTTGGTCTTGGTTTGCTCATCACTAGTTATTCAATAATAACCACTTAAGTGGCGATATATGTAAAAAAAATTTTTCTTAGATAACTCCTTAACCAATATTGACCCAGAGGGTGAGTTTTCTACCTGTAAACTAAAAAAGGGATTTCGATGAAACCAGATACTCTCAAAATTATTTGTTGATACATGTCTGACCTTTGGAATGTTGGTTATCACTAATGTATCACGAAAACCTTGGGTTCACCACGCCCACACCGCCACAAAAAAATTAAAATATTTTAATATTTAAAATAATAACATCAGCACTCATTTCATATTGCCAAAGGATGGTAGTTTTAGTATGTGAAGAAATAACTCAAATCGACATTGCCATGTCTGAGCACGGCGCACAGTGGTCTATAAGAGAACGCTAGCCGGTCATAACTCCGAAAATTTTTGTATTAAAAGTAATATTTTTTTTGGACCAATTTAAAGTTAAATATCTAGGTAACATATTTCAAGTACCAGAACACCAAGAAATTATACCATTTTTGAGTTTTCGCGTCTTAAACTTGATGAATTCAGAAAATGGTAATTTTTTACAAAAATCTGTTAAAATATGTGAAAATTTAAATGAGTGGAGCTATAGAACTAAATAATTTTACCTCCTGAAACTTTTAGTGAGGATAATCTGATCTATTTTGTAAAGACTTGCGTACTTGTATGTTAGTTTTTTTTAATATTTTTTAATATCCGGATCATCACAAAAAATCTCTAATTTCATTTCCCAAATTTACGAATTTTGCACTCTGTGGACTATAACTAATATGTTTTATGGAGTTGCAACGGCTAGTTCAATTAAGGGAGTCAGGTAGAAGTAGCGTTTTTGCGAAACAATTTTTTTTTTATATTGTACATATTTTTAAGTAGCAAAAAAAAAAATTTTTCAATTTTCGTTGACTTCCGGTAAAGATATGGGCGACCGGAAGTAGGCCGGTTTTGATGTGGTACCCACGATTTCACGATATCAGATCATCTGAAACACAAATAACAAAATGCATTTTAAAGTACATGTGAATGGCTATCTTGGTTACTAGAACTGGAAAAAAATATTGATAAATAAACAAGTAGTGCAATTTTCAATTTTTTGGTCTTTTTCAACCTCGTTTTTTGTTAATAATATTGTTAAATATTTATTGACAGTATTGATTCTAGTACCCAAGATAGCCAAATCTATTACGAATATTTAAAAAAAATTTAAGTAAATCGGTGCAGTAGATCAGCCGGAATCGTGGGTACCAGTTCAAAAAACACTGTTCTAAGTAAAACGCGTTTAAAGATTTCGCAACGAATTATCAATATTATCGACACAATAATGCACGAGTCGGGAAGTAATAGGACTTTTGCAAAACGCGTGTTTTTACGACAGAAGAGCACGATTCGACAACAAATGTACACTTAGAGAAGGTTAGAGTGGGAACGAAAGCGACAACAAAATAATCAACTGAACGCGTCAGGTGGTTAAGGGGCTGTCCATAAACTCCGTGACGCTTCTAGGGGGGAGGGTGTTCGAGCAAGCGTCACTTTTTGTCACAGGGGGAGGGGGGTTCGAGCAAGCGTCACGGGACGGCGTTTACAATAACCTTTTTTTCAGAAGAAAAGTAGGGTAAGGGAGGGAAATATGGACCACCAATCTTTCTTTTTTAAATAAAACCCAAAATACATAAAACAAAACAATTAATTTTATGTCATTCAGTAAAGGAAACAATTTGCCTTTATTCTGATGCACTTTTAGATAAATATCTCATCAGGATAAAGAAAAAAAATTAAAAAACTGAAAATACTCAAAATGAAGATAAAAAAAAAGTGTAGAGTAATATGGACCATATAGTAAATTTGGTACAGAGGTTGCATATAAAATGTCACTTCTACATACGCCATATTTTTTATGACTCCAAGAACGTCAGATTACACATTCAACCCAAAATTCGCCACAGCGATCTTCTGAGTAAAGGGTATTACATTATATGCATTTTTTATCATTTTTTTCCTTTGTAGTAAACGAATTACAAATAATGACCATCAGATTCGTCATGAAAACTGCAACTAGATTCCCCATCTGAAAAAGATGATAAAAACATTTGTTTTTTTCTTTGGTGGTCCATATTACCCATAGCACGTGTTGGTGAAATAAATATTTTTTATCAAAAACTCTTTTGGTTAATGATCTTATTTGTGCTAATAAATTATAAATAGTATTCACTGACTTTATATAATTAACCATTTATTTAAAAACGCGATGTCTTTAAAGTGAAATAATGCAATATACTCAAAAGAAAAAAATTATCACTGATCTTTTTTTTAGAAAAATCAACTTCTGCGACTTCACCGAACGCTAAAATCGCCCTATTATGAGCTTTAGGTATTAGCGTTAAGTTTGAACATGAATAACGGTAAATCCTATGTATGCAGTGGGAAATAACCGTGTGGTCCATATTACCCGCGTGGTCCATATTTCCCTCCCTTACCCTATTAAAAATTAAACTTAAGTTATTCAGAGGTATAACAACATCTAATTTTCTTAATTTTTTACGATTGGGTTGTCATAGAAGTATCGTTATTTGATTTAAAAGGCCGTTTTGACTCTACAAACTTCGAAATAATAATCGCAATCTTTTAAATGCAATAATAGTACTTCCGTAGTTCTTACGATTATCGAATTTACAGTGTATTCAGTGTTAGGCCTTATTATAAAAATAAATGTACAAAATATACAAATAAGAATGTTAGTGTATATAAAGATAAATTTGAACTTGTGTTTAATGTAACTCAATCATTTAAATTCTCTAAATTTTTATAAAAGCACTGAGTTTCTCAAAGTTTTAAGAAATTTAAAAAAAGTAAACTTTAAATTTTGTTGAAGAAATTGGTTTGTATGTTTGGCAAAATTTAGCTTCATTTTGCCCGAACATTTAAATTTATTTATTAAAAATTATAAAACAAAAGTTTAATGCTTTCCTTTTTAATTTACGTCAGTTATTAGAAAAGGAACGAATGATATATTTTTAAACAGTGTTCTTTTCTTAACTTCATTTCGTGAGTTTTTCCATAGTTAAGTTTAGTTTCATGGAACTCCATTCAGGCCTGACGAGAGGGGGGGGTAAGGGGGGATTCCCCCCAGGCGCGGAGTTTTTTGGAGGGCCCGGACTCAAGCAGAATTGAATAAAATTTGTCGTAGTTTTTTCCAAGCTTGAAAAATAGATTTTAGAGGCCCGGCATGAACATAATACAAGCACTTGAGAAAAAGTCCGGGCCCGCACAATTATCATTATTATTTTTTTTTTTTTTCAAAAGATTATACATTGTCTGCTTTCTTGAGCTTTTTGGTAAAATCTAATAGGTTTTTTTGTTTAAATTAACTTGTTTTATTTTCATTCTAAGTACTACACTTATATGTACATTATTTTCCATAATTTTTTTCAAGAATGTGCTTCTAAGCTTGCTTGTGATTTACGGGCCTTCACGGGCCTCTAAGCTTAAGCCTTTTCTGGTTAGGTTAGAAAGGCCGAGACCGTCGCTGAAAAGTAGAGCCCCGCGGGCCAAGGAAAAAACCCGAGCCCGTGCCTTTTACACGCTTAATAGCTTAAAAGCTACAAGGTACCGAATCCTGCCTTTTTTAAAATATTAAATTTAATTTTTAAATTGCAGTATTTAAGAAAAAAAAAAATATTAAAAAAGTTATCGTTAGTTCTTTCTTATTCCATCTAAAACTTAAAAAGGCCTTTTTCCAAATACAGATGTAAAATTGGCGATGAGGTTTCAAAAAAATTTCGAAAATTAAACAATTTTTAATAAATTTTTCAAGCTTTGATCGCAGACCGGCTCAAACCTTTTTGACCTTTTATTTTATGAATATGACCGGGAAGCAAACAAAATCAAAACTTTACACATTTCATATATCTCGTGGGCATCCTTGCATTTACGGAAAAACAATATTCGCTTGACGATGTGATAGTCCCAAATAAAAAAAATCTAGTAGTGGAGGGGGCCCGGTATATAATTACCCCCGGGCCCGGATTTTCTCTCCACGCCCCTGACTCCATTTAATATAATTGAAAACGAGGCTTAAAAATAAGAACGCTACACAAGTTCCGCGTGACGTTTTCTTAAATTTCGGTGCAACTGAAAGGACTTTTTTAAATATGATTTTTAACTGCTACATCTATATTCCGTGTACTCTTCTACAGTAAAGTTCAATTTGATGCAACTTTATTAATTTGGTCTAAATAGGGGCTTCAAGGATTTTTTCTTAAATTTCGGCCGTTTTCTTAAATTACGGTACCACTGAAAGGTCTTTTCTAGACTTGATTTTTAACTGCTTCGTCTACATTCCGCGTACTCTTCCACAGTATAGTTCAATTTGATGCAATCCCATCAATTTACTGGGAATAGAATTAAAGACTTTAAATTACAATTTTAATATTAGTTTTGTAATTTTTGCATACAAAAATAATGATTTACAATTTATAACACACTTTCAGTGTGAACTGAGGAATATTTTGGAAACATAAATTGTTATTCTTTAGAATCGTTAAACGTCAGCGATATACTGAAAAGCCGTCAGTTTAATGATTCTAGTTTATGACGGAAATTTTACTAGAAAAGCATTATCATAATAATATAACAACTCAAAGTTCAAAATTCAATACCCGTCTAAAAAAAATGACAAAACTAGTGCAACTATAACGAGCCTTATCTGCCAAAAAGAGTTATCGATTTCTTTTCAAAAACGGAAATCTGAAATCGTGCCGGTTAAGCCCTTTTGGCGGTTAGGGCCAATACATTAATATGAATATAAATAGAAACATATAATCACCCCTATTCCCAATAGTCGTTTCTATTCCGTTTCTGAGGCGTTTTTCTTTTTTGTCGTCGTCCCTTTTCTAAATTTGGAGTCTGGAATTATATTGGATGAGGGTTTAAGGCAGGTTTTCACCTTGTGGGGTCAAAAAGTGCACTTTTTTTAGGAATTTTTTTTTGAGAAAACGGTTAAAGATACAGCGCTGAAATTTTTGTCTGAATATGAACATATATTTATTCAAAGAATACAATTTTAGATCTTGAAAAAATCAAAAAAGGGGGGGGAGGGGGCGCCCATTGGTGGCGGCATGCATTTCGCTGCCGGACGTGATTGGCTCAAAACCCGTGATCTGAAACACAAAAACCGAACACATTCTTAATTTGTATCGTATTATCTATTGAATGAACTACGATAATGAAAAAAAAAAATCAAAATTCCAAAAGTTATGAGGTTTTGAAAAAAAGATGTCAATTTTCGCATTTTTTTTCTTCACTAATTATTTTTTTAAATAAACAATTTTCAATATTTTTGGCTGATCGTAGTTCATTCATTAGAGGAAACCCTAAGGAACATTTAAAATAAAATTTGGTGACGATTGGTTCATTGTAGCGTCTTCAATCACGTTCGTAAGGTCCGAAAACATGGTTCTGAAAAAAACGCGTTTAAAGTGCCAAAGCGCGCTCGGCCGGTGCTCGACAGTGCTCTGCGTATCGGGCTATAACTTTCGAAATTTTTCAGATTTCGATCTGAAACTTCTACAGCACATTTTGAAACATATATCTACACGATAAGACAAAACAAATCGATTTTTTTGACCCCACAAGGTGAAAACCTGCCTTAAAGTATCCGAAACGGGAGAAAAAAATTTTTTTTTTTTTAAATTCTACCTGACTACTTCCTTAAGTGTGTAATATGAGGTTGTCTGAAGGTTCTGCGTATTTATCTGACTCCCCCATCACTCCCCTTCATGGACTACGATGAGTTTTTCTTCAGCAACTTTTCTGTATTCTTGCAACGCTCCAGTTTCGTAAAACTAATAACAAAGTGTTTGAAGTAAAACAATAAAATTCGATTTCTGATATAGTATTAGCAGCATCTATTTATTTTTTGAAAATGGGCGTGTTCGGGTCAAGGACACGCCCACCTCCTATATAACCAAAAATTTAAAATCACTATAACTTCGTAAATATTTCAAGTACTCAAGTACAAAAATAATATTAAATATCTGAGTTAGTATAGATAGCATTAGGTCACTTCGTGAAATTGAACGTGATCGGGTCAAGAACACGCCCACTTCCCATATAACCAAAAAGTTGGAATCGCCATAACTTCGTAATTATTTAAGGTACAACAATAATATTCAATATCTGAATTAGTATTGATAGCATTAAGTCATTTGGTGAAAATGGGCATTATCGGGTCAAGGTCACGCCCACCTCCAAAAATTTAAAATCGGTATAACTTCGTAAATGTTTCAAGTACAAAAATAATATTTAATAACAGAGTTAGTATAGATATCATTAGGCATTTGGTGAATATGGGCGTGATCAAATCAAGGACAAGCTTACCTCCAATACAGGCCAAAATTTTGTCGTGATATAATCAATTTTTTTAGAAAATTGTCCGCCATTTTGGATCCGCCATTTTGTTTAAAAAAAGATGATACCGAATTCGAAATCAGCAACCTCAAAAACCCCCTTAACCACAATTTTGTCGTGATATAGTTAATTTTTAAGAAAATTGTCCACCATTTTGGATCCGCCATTTTGTTTACAAAAAAGATGATACCGAATTCGAAATCAATGACCTCAAAAAACTCCTAAGCTACAAAGTTGTTGTGATATAGTCAATTTTTAAGAAAATTGTCTGCCTTTTTGGATCCGCCATTTTGTTTACAAAAATAAAGATACCAAATTCGAAATCAGCAACCTCAAAAACCCCCTTAACCACAATTTTGTTGTGATATAATCAATTTTTAAGAAAATTGTCCGCCATTTTGGATCGCCATTTTGATTTTTTAAAAACCCCCAAAACATAGAAATTGATATTTTTTTATAAAAAATAACCAGGAAAGAGTTATGACCAGCTAGAATAGCATTCTAGACCACTGTGCGGCGTGCCTTAACCCGTTTTAAATCGAACGTCGTAGCACATCAAATTTTTTCCAGATTCTGTTAACTTATCGTTCAAGTGATGTATAAAAAAATGTTCACTCGTGACTCCTCAACTAAATTTTGAGATAATTCCTTTTCCAATTGGGGCATTTCCCATACAAAAAAAAAAAATTTTTTTAACTGCATTAAACAAAAATCAAAATAATCACATTCAATGTGTTTTGCGATGCTTAATGCGAATCCGACCACAGAATTGCTCTATCGTATATAGTTTGTGAGATATTCTAACCTAAAAACCAAAAAAAAAACAATTTTTTTGCCATTTTTTGAAGCTATATAACTATGTGACATATCATTTATTCGTTAAATGTGGTTAAAGTACTTGAAAGCCCTATTCTTTTCCTTTAAAACCTAGTTTAAATTATGTTTACATCTTCATGCTTCTACGAGATATTGTAGACCGAAATATTGGAAAAACGGGTTTTTTTGCACTTCTGTGTCTTTTTATCAACATAATTTAAATTAGGTTCTAAAGACAAAGATTAGGAGGACTTTCAAGTTGCTTACCAGATTTAACGAAATTAAAACTTCTTTCACATTTTAAACATGTTCAACGAACCAACTACTTCTAAACTCAGCCCTATGCCATACACGTAGCAAAAAAATTTTCACTACATTACAGAACAGTTCAACAGTTTTTTTTTTCTTCTTGAATCAAGAATTAATGTTTAGTTTACGTTGCATTGCAATAAAAATTTGTTTTTGTTACTTTAATATCTAATATACACTGAAAATCTGTTTTTTTTTTTCTAAATTTTTACTAGGGGTGTCAAATGGATGAATTTAGAAGTAGTCGGTTCGTTGAACATGTTTAAAATGCAAAAGAAATTTTAATTTCGTTAAATCTGGTAAGCAACTTGAAAGTCCTCCTAATCTTTGTCTTTAAAACCTAATTTAAATTATGTTTATATCTTTTTTTACTCAAAGATATCTCAACCTAAAAAGACACAAAAGTGCAAAAACCCCTTTAGCCAATATTTCGGTCTACGATATCCCTTAGAAGCATGAAGATGTAAACATAATTTAAATTAGTTTTTAAGAAAAAGATTAGGGCTTTTAAGTTATTTAACCACATTTAACGAATAGATGATACGTTACATAGTTATATAGCTTGAAAAAATGGCAAAAAACGATTTTTTCTGTTTTTAGGTTAAATATCTCAAAAACTATACACAATAGAGCAGTTCTGAGGTTGGATTCGCGTTAAGCATCGCAAAACACATCGAATGTTATTACTTTGATTTTTGTTTAATGCAGTTAAAAACATTTTTTTTTTTTGTATGGGAAAATGCCCCAATTGGAAAAGGGATTATCTCAAAATTTAGTTGAGGAGTCACGAGTGAAAATTTTTTTATACATCATTTGAAGGATAAGTAAACAGAATCTGGAAAAAATTTGATGTGCTAAGACGTTCGATTTAAAACGGGTTAAGGCACGCCGTGTGTGTGAGATATCCGATGTTAAAAATACCGTGATAGTTTTCTACCCCTTGGGCCAATGTTAGTGAATGCAATACCGGTGCTAAATATCGATACCGGACTCCAGCACGCTCTCCCGCGCAAATTCAAAAAAATGCTTTAAAGCAAAATAACACTAGCACATCTGCAATAAAAAAATTTGTCACTCACAGCGAGTGCGCTGTCTAATTTAAATTTAAATAATTTAACATCTACGCAAAAGATCCTCACCTTCTGCGAAAACGCAAACAAATTCCGAAAATTCATGGAGCAAACAATGCTCATCGCCTAGTCAAAAAACATACAGTTTGTCAAGAATGTCTTTTTACATTGAAAATAAATTCATATTTTCAACTTATTAAGCAAAAAAAACATACTTCTTACACTTTTGCCAAACTTTTTTTTATGAATAATAGTTGCTTACTATATTCAAAAAGGATTCATGAAAAAAATTTGCAAATTCAATGCAAAATAAAAAAAAAATCAACAAAAACAAATAATACTCGATTTTTGAAGTGTCAAGAAAGTCTTTTTACAAATAAAAAGAATTGTTTTTATATTAAATTTTTAGTATCTTCCTTGTTTACAGTCATCTTTGAATGATCACCATAAGCATCTACCACACATTCTAGATGTTTTTACATAGAAGGAACCAACTTTTTCAGGTTGTAATTACTCTGTCTTTTCCAATATTGTATTTTCAAATGAAGTTCGGTATTTGTTTGCCTTTCAGCGACCTTTTTCTTAAAATAGACCCACAAATTTTCGATAGGATTATAGTCGGGACTTTGGACTAATGCATCCATCACTTTGTCACACTTAAACTGAAGCCACATTCGCACCATAGTCGTTTATGCTTTCGATCATTACGCTGATAGAATTTGAAATGGGGGTTTCAGTCCCTGATAAATCCAAACTGTCCTTACCCTGCGGGTAAGGGGTCAGAATATGCCCGAGGTAAGCATGCCTGTCGTAAAAGGCGACTAAAAGCGGGTGACCAGCCAGGGTGTGGAAGGGTGTAGCGTTGGACAGCGTTGCGCCTCGAAAGAAAAACCCACAATGCCCGTAACTGGCACTGACATGGCGAGTCGATGCCGCCTTAAAATAAGCATCTTGTCGAAATCCTGAAGCGTCTGATCCAGAGTGGGCGGCTCCCAGGTCAGCGTCTGTTCCAGATTGGGCGGCTGAAATTAAAAGTGAATTTGGCCACTATATTTGCAGCGCTTGCCGGATCCAGCTTTAAGCTTATAACTTACTGCGTGGGGCGTTGCCGAGAAGATTATACTAATGAAGCATGGATCGAAAAACGATGGGAAATAACTCTCCAAGTGGTACCCACCAGAGTGTGGTTAATCCACCTGCCTCGGCAGCATGCACATCGGATTTGGAGGTGCAAGAAACATGCATAGTTAGGAATGATTCTCCTATAACTGGAACCAATATGGTTTCTCAAAATTTTAAAATCCTTTCGATGAAAACTCGAACACGCATCGGCTCTTGGAATGTCCGAACTCTAAATGAACCAGGCAAAATACACCAAGCCGTTAGAGAACTCCACAAATTCAACCTTGAGATATTGGGATTAAGCGAGTGTAGATGGAACGGTGCCGGCGAATATGTACTTCCTGACGGCGAAAAATTTCTATACTCCGGTAGATCGCAAGATGACATCCACAGGGATGGAGTTGGATTTTTGCTAAGTAAAACTGCAGTAAAGGCAGTAATGGAATGGAAACCTGTAAACGAAAGACTCATTTGGTGCAGATTTCGAACCCCCGCAAGAAATATTACCATCTTCCAAGCATACGCACCCACAGAGTTGGCAGAGAGAGAAACCAAAGATGAATTCTACAGCCAGCTCGCTGCAGCAATAAACAGTGCTCACAAGAACGACATCATAATGGTTATGGGCGATTTGAATGCCAAAGTAGGCTCAGAAAACCTTAACCTAGAGCACGTGATTGGAAGACATGGCTTGGGTGCGAGAAACGACAATGGAGAGCTTCTCATTGACGCCTGCAATACAGCCGGTCTTGTCGTTGGAGGTACGCTATTCCCACACAAAAAATGCCATAAAGCTACTTGGGTGTCTCCAAACAACACCACTGAAAACCAAATCGACCACTTCTGCATTAGCAGAAAATGGAGAGGGAGTCTTCTGGACGTACGAGTAAAGAGGGCCGCTGACATAGGCTCCGACCACCATCTTCTCGTCGCGGTCATTCGACTAAAACTTGCCGCAAATAAACGTCCCAGCGAACAATCTGTAGCAAAAAAATTCGACGTGCTTAAGCTTAAGAACGACGAGGTACGCAGATCTTTCGTAGAAGAACTTAAAACAGTTCCGTTCGATTGTGGTGGAAGTATTGAAACATCATGGAGGGCCGCTAAGGCTGCGTTCTTAAACTCCAGTGAAAAAATACTTGGGTTTCGACCCTCGAACAAGAAGCACTGGATGAGCGAGGAAACGTGGGGTCTTGTCGAAAAAAGAAGAAGCGCGAAAAAATTGAGAGACGACGCTAAAACTAGAGCGCAAAAGAACGTCGCCGAAAAGGTCTTTAACTCTCTCAATAAAGAAGTCAGGCGATCGTGCAGACAAGACAAAAGAAGAATGTATAACGACCTCGCGAGCGAAGCCGAAAGCGCTGCAAATGCTCAAAATCTCAGGCAGCTTTACGATATCACCCGCAGATTATCAGGCAGAAAACTCCAACAGAGCCGCCCTATCAAAGACAAAAACGGAAATCTCTTAACATCTGCAGACGACCAACTAAACAGATGGAAAGAGTATTTTTGCGATATACTAAATCCCATGTCTACCACATCCCTGCAACCAGAATCACCAACTACAACTGCCGCAATGACTCGCAGTAGTAGTCGAATACAAACACCGCCGCCTACAATTGATGAAATTGTGAAAGCTATCCAAAGCATGAAAAACAACAAGGCCGCCGGTATAGATCAAATAACAGCTGAACTGCTAAAGGCATGCCCCATAACATCAGCTAAAATTCTCCATCCTCTGCTCAACAAAATCTGGAGTGAAGAGCGTTTGCCAGAAGATTGGCTACATGGCATGTTAGTCAAATTGCCGAAAAAAGGTGACCTAAGCGAGTGCCGAAACTATAGAGGCATCACCTTGCTCTCAGTTCCATCAAAAGTACTGACGAAAGTGCTTCTGAGCAGGGTAAGCGAAAAACTTGATTCGGCCATTCGAAAGCAGCAAGCAGGATTCCGGCGAAACAGATCATGCGTGGATCAAACCAACACGCTCAGAATAATTGTCGAACAATCATGCGAGTGGCGTGCTGCACTTCAACTTGTCTTCGTTGACTATAGCACTGCCTTTGACAGTATCTCCCGAGAAAACATCTGGGCGTCACTGCAACGAAGAGGTATTGCCGCAAAGGCCATAAACTTAGTACGTGCACAATATGAAGGCTTTAAATGCAGTGTGTTACACAACGGGTTGTTGTCACCGACATTCACCACTAATTCAGGCGTACGGCAGGGGTGTTTACTATCACCATCACTCTTCCTTATCGTTCTTGATGATATCCTAGATAAAGCTCTTAATAAGGCCAAAAGGGGTATTCAATGGAACTTTACCGAACATCTGGAAGATCTCGACTACGCTGACGACATCTGCCTCTTATCGTCCAAACATTCAGATATGCAAAGCGAAATTGAAGACCTTGTCTTGGAATCACAAAAGGCCGGCCTAAAAATCAACGTATCCAAGACTAAAAGCATGAAGCTAAACGCAAGCAATGACATCACGTTTAAAGCTGGCAGTGATGACATCGGAAACGTCGATAGCTTCACGTATCTAGGCAGCATTATCTCCATGGATGGTGGAGCAAAAGAGGATATCAACTCAAGAATAGCAAAAGCAAAAGGCGCGTTTGCTCAACTGAACAAAATATGGTCTTCATCCGTTATATCCACCAAAACGAGAGTGCGCATTTTCGATTCGAATGTGAAATCGGTTTTGTTATATGGGTGCGAAACATGGCTTGTTACTGAACAACTTACGAACAAGCTGCAAGTATACGTCAACAAATGCTTAAGGCGTATACTAAAGGTTTGGTGGCCTCGCACTATATCAAATGCCGAGCTACATCAAAAATGCAAACAGAAGGCTATAGCAAACGAGATCAAGCTGCGCAAATGGGGATGGATTGGTCACACTCTCCGGAAACCACACAGCGAAGTTTGTCGCCAGGCCCTTGAGTGGAATCCACAAGGCAGTAGAGGACGTGGTAGACCCAAAACCAACTGGAAAAGGTCGTTGGAAAAGGAGATCCAAGAATCGGGAAAATCATGGCAAGAGATCAAAGTCATCGCAAGGGATCGTAACAAATGGAGAGATTTCATATTGGCCCTATGCTCCTCCTAGGAGTTAAAGGAGAATACATACATACAGTTTTTCTCGACGTAGCTCAAGCGTTTAATAAAGTATGGCATGAAGGCCTTATCACAAAACATTTATCTGTTATCTAGAAAGCAGGCATTTTAGAATTAGATATAATAGTTTTATTTCATCACCTTTAAAAATTAATGCAGGTGTCCCTCAAGGAAGCGTGCTGGGTCCTTTTCTGTACTTACTGCATACCTCTGATTTACCTATTATCGCTGGCACAGCCATATCTACTTTCGCAGATGATACTGAAGTTTTAAGTTGTAGTCATTGTCCCCTAACAGCGACACGTAAACTTCAACTTCATTTAAACTCTATCAAAAAGTGGTTGCTGCTATGGCGCACAAAAGTAAATGAACAAAAATGCAAGCAAGTTACTTTTACCCTTAGGCGAGGTAATTGCCCTGCTATCACAATAAATAACACTTCAATCCTTCAATCTGAAAACGTCACATATCTAGGTATTCATTTAGACAGACGGCTAACGTGGCGAAAGCATATTGAAGCCAAAAAACGCATGTTAAACTAAAAGCCTCCAGTCTGCATTCGCTTATAAATAATCGGTCCCGTCTGAAACTTGAATATAAAACCCTTTTATATAAATCAATCATTAAGCCAATTTGGTTATATGGTATACAGTTGTAGGGTAATGCCAGCTCCTCGAACATTGAACTACAACAACGGACGCAGTCCAAAATTTTAAGAACCATTACAGGTGCTCCATGGTATATACGGAATGAACACATACATCGGGACCTATGCGTCCCCTTAGTTAAAGACGAAATCAACAAATACAAGCGAAATTATGCTTAAAGATTGATGTATCATCCTAATCCATTAGCGCGGAGTTTAAAGAATTTAGAAAATTTCTCTAGACTAAAAAGAAAGGATCGCCCTGCTATAAATATTGTTAGCAATGAGTCATGTAAAAGTGGCTGGGTTCTAAAATTGTACATGCAGCCGGTATCTGGCGTACACTCTTTCTATGCAGCCGGTATCTGGCGCACATTCTTCCTATGCAGCACACTCTTTCTATGCAGCCGGTAACTGGCACATTCTCTTCGGTGGGACCTGAAACTGGTATATGCAGCCACTGGCGCATACTCTCTATCTTACTGGCGCAAATTTGTATGTTTTCTGAACTCATAGGATGTACAAGTCCCTATAAACTCTGGAGGCACATTTAGTATGAAATTATATATCAGAAATAATAATGTACAATAATATTATTTAGGATTAAGACTTTTAAACTTATTGTTAGTCTCGTAAGAAGAGAAGATTCAATAAATAAATGCAGTATTAGCAAAAAAAAAAAAGTTTTTAATTATTATTAAAATAGGAACGTAGAAACGATAGTTCATCAAAGCTTTCTTCGTCCAACCTGGACCTTATCTTTGTGAAAATAGTTCCAATAGAAGAAAAAGCTTTTTCAGATTGCACACTTGTGGGTGGAATTGATAGCAAATTATTTTAAATAAGATATTACATATTTTCATTTTCAAAATAACTAAGCTCTTGTCTTACGATTCTGGCAGAACTTTTACTTAGTTGATTCCGTTTTTGGCGAAAACGTGTTATTCAAGTTTTGGTAATCGCCATTTGAAGTTTTTTTCCACAGTTCAATTATTTTATTTTCAGTGTACCGCATTTTGTTTTTTCAGAATCCAACAATAATGAAAATTTTTTTTTGGTATTTTATTCTAAACTGAACATTTCTGCTCTTCATATTTATTTGGATTATGAAGGTATTGCAAAACACTTGATAGTTCGGTCCTCTTTCTAATATATGAGTTTTCAACTGTTCCATGAGCTTATTTCCAAGCGGACAGTCTAGTTTTGAAAGTTCTTCAAATAAAAATAAAATAGCTGCGTCGGCGGATAAAGTTTAAGCATTCTCGTGGCAGCATGCCTCTTCTGTTAATTTTGTTGAAAGCAAAACAGAAACTTTATTATTAATCATAAAAAGTAATTTTCGCACAGCAGATATTCTACATTAATATTTAAATCTATAATAGCCTTTTGAATAACAGCTTTTAATTTATAAAACCGATACAGAATAGCGAGCAAAAACTAATTGAAGTTCTTTTTTGAATTATTCTTTTACATATTTTTGGAAAATTTTATTGTTTTTTGTTGGTATATTCACAATTCACCGAACTTTTTCAATAACAGGTTAACATGGTCTTCGGATTCATCGCCTGAATTTTTGCAAAATCAATTTTTAGCGTCGATGTTTTCACAAATTTTGTTTAAACAATGCGCATTCAAAATTCTTTTAATGGTAATGAAAAATGTTTCACTATTAAAAATGGAAAAAATTGATGCCTCAACTCAGTTTTTTGCAAATATCTTGATAACGGTAGCTTTAGGAGAAAACTATTGGTAGTCTATATTGAAGCTTATAAAATTTCCTATCAAAATTGTTTTCGTACGCGTTATAGCCTAGGAGATATCTTAATTAGAACACTGGCAAAGTTGGCAGCGTATGAGTTTTTATACAAATTTGTTGATTCTAATTGGAATAACTCATGAACGGTGAGTTGCACAAAAAAAAAACCATCTGCTTATAGGGAATTGTATCTATAAATGAAAAGTCACATGAGTGCACCTAAAATTTACCGTTTAGGAGTTATTCCATAAAATTAGAAAAACTGTTTTACTGGAATAATATATACAAGTGAAAAGTACTAAGTCAGTTTTCCTGAGTTTTAAGTTATTTGGTATTTCTGGTCTAAAATGTTATAGTCCTTAGTTTGATAAGTCTCATTTAGCCATATCTCTGTTAAAAAGTTGTTATTTCTATCATAAAATTAAAAACAAAACACCGATTTCCATACAAAAAAACAAAATTTAATTTTTTGAACATCAAATATTTTAAAATTTGAAAAACTTACTTAGTGCTTTTCACTTGTATAGGGACGATATAATACACAGTCTGACAAAAAAAAAAACACATGAGAAAATCCAAAAAATTCTTAAAGTAGACGTTAAAAAGAAATACCCGTGTCTCATCGTTTTTCTTCAGCACACCAGATTCTTTTTTAATCGATTTTTAATTTAATTTTTAAGAATTTTTAGTCTGTGGTAACTCCTAGTGAAATTTTCCGAAGAATATTTTTGTACAATTCTTTAACCCATTGTAGCCCAGTTTTTAGAAAAAGGAGTTAAAAAGACTTAAAAACAGGATATAAATGGTTAGTATGTTCTAGGAAAATTATCCTTTTGTGATTTCGTTATGATCTTGCGAAAACGATTTTTTTCTAAAATGTAGTCTTAGTTTTACAGTGGGGTGAAACTTGTAAAATATTGATTGTAAGAAGTCTTAATTAATTTTAAGAATGTTTTTGCTTTCTGGATGAAATTTTGACTTTTTAGTTTTCAGCAACAAGTGAAATTTTATAGCAAATATTTCTGTAGTACATATTGACTCAATATTCACCTGTTTTAAGTGTCATTTTTGTACCTTTTTTAAAAAAAAGGGTAAAAATTACCTATATGTGGGGGTTGTAGAGAGTTAAAATGTGCATCAGAACTATTCCTCGCGATATCCTGCATAAGTTTACTGAACACATGATACACCTCAGATGTAAGCATCATATAGTTGAATTCATCGATTTTTCACAAGAATGTGGTATTTTTGTTTTTTTCATGTACAGTAGAGCGCCCACAAGATGTATGAAATGTGCAAAGTTGTGAATTTGTTTGCTCCCCGTCCATTTCCTGAAATTAGGGGTCAAAAAAATAAGATCTCAAAAAAAATTTGGAATCGATAGTGGAAAAAACCCAGCCGGTTTTCGATCAAAGGTCGAAAAATTGACTTAAAAAAGGGAAGTCGCTTTGACTGCCCGTTACTTCAAAACTGTTAATTTTTTCATAATATTTTCAAGACAACTTTTGTAGAGCATGATTAGGTCAACATTATCTTCTTAGAAAGTTTTGCTTCAAAAATTAAATTTGTTGTTGTTTCGGTACAAAAACTTCAATTTTTTAATAAAATTTTCATGACTTTTTTGCTATAAATTGGTTTTTTGTAATTTTTAAAGGGCGGAATATTTTTTATGGAATTCTTATGTTAAAGGAAATTAAATGTTTATTAATTTAAAAAGAAAAATTTTACAAAAATATTAAATTTTAAGGTATGGAGCCGGTCTCAAAGTTTGGAAAAAAATTAAGTATTTTAATTTTTTTCTTTTAATCGCTTTTTTATTGGATGCAAGAAAATGTATTGCTTGTTGTTATTAAATACATCATTTAGAACTGCTTTTTGCCTTCAAAATGAGCTATGAAATGGGCATGTGCGACATTTTTTCAAAAAGTTATGATCATTTTAAAATGACATCATGAAAGTTAAAAATCATGTATGGATTTTCTATAGCAATTGCCATATTACTATATCTTCTATAATGTTATTTTAAAATGGTCATAACTTTTTAAAGAAAAATCATACAAGACTATTCTGTAACTCATTTTGAAGAAGAAGAACAGTACTAAATGACGCATTTAAAAGAAAAGACCAAAACGATTTTGTGCCTGTTCTACACAACCTGCAAAATCGTGTTTTTTGAACATTAGGGGTGAGATATCTCACAAACCATAAGTGATACAGCAATTTCGCGTCCAATTTCGAATTCAGCATTAATAACTACATCTAAAATGACTATTTTGGATTTGATTTGTAGTCGTTTTTTTTTAAATACCGTTTTTCGACCTCATTTTAAAAACCATGAACCGATTTTGAAAACTTTTTTTTCTTATTCAGTAAATTTTTCAGCTTTGTGCAGTTCTCGACAACTTGATTGAAATTTTTTCCTGAACTGCGTGCACTATTTTGGAAATTTTCGATTATCTCTACTGGAACAGCCCAAAAACGCACTAAAACGAAAACAAATGCTATTTTCGTGTTTAGCAATCCCAAATTAGTTTAAGAAATATGACTACTGAAATGCTTTCTTACCAGATTAAAAATTAAGAAGAAAAAATAAAAAAAAAAAATTTTTTTTTAACTTTGAAATAGGCTCCATTTCTTAAAAACTAAAATTTTTTAGTAATTTTTCTTTTAAATTAATCAACATTTAATTCCCTACAATGTAGGAATTCCAGAACAAATATTCCACCCTTTAAAAATTACAAAAAACCAATTTATAGAAAAAAAGTCATGAAAATTTTCTTAAAAAATTTAAGTTTTTGTACCGAAACAACAACAAATTTAATTTTTGGACCAACATTTTTTAAGAAGATAAAGTAGACCAAGTCATGCTTTACAAAAATTGTCTTGAAAATATTATGAAAAAATGAACAGTTTTGAAGTAACGGGCAGTCAAAGCGACTTCCCTTTTTTTAGTCAATTTTTCGACCTTTGATCGAAAACCGGCTGGGTTTTTTCCACTACCGATTTCAAATTTTTTTTTGAGATCTTATTTTTTTGGCTTCTAATTTCAGGAAATGGACGGGGAGCAAACAAAATCAGAATTTCGCACATATGGGCGCTCTAATGTACAGTGGATTTGAAAACTTCAAAAATTGATTAAAAAAGAATCTGACGTGCTGGAGAAAAACAAGTTTACTCATAATTATGCTCCAAACAAAATTGACTGAGTTATAGCAGGAAAAAGTTTGAAATTTCACAAATTTTTAACAATTAGTATTTCATATAAATGTCAAATGAAACACTTTGTTTTTGGAATATTTTTTTTTAAATAAATTTTTTTAACCTTTTTGAAAATGTTCTGTGCAACTTCTCATCAGCCTTATTGCACTAAAACCTTAATGCCTTCACAAAATACCATTCGATTTTGCTTAGCATAGGCTTAAAATGTTTGCAATTAAATATGCCATAAAATTAACTGGCTAAAAAAATTTATTTAAAAAAAACTTATGCCAAAAACAAGGTGTTTCAGTTGACGTTGATATGAAAAATTGTAAAACTTTTTTTTAATTTCAATTTTGTTGGGAGCGTAATCCTTGGTATACCTAAAATTAGTTTAGAACTAGTAAGGGTGTTATCTTTGGCCTGGCCAAAAATTAAATACCCTACACTGAAGCATCTTTAAAATTTTGCTTGAAGGGTAGGCAGGCCTGAGGAGAGGGGGGTAAGGGGGGATTCCCCCGGGCCCGAAGTTTTTTGTAAAGCCCGGACTTAAGCAGAAATTCATAAAATTTGTAGTAGTTTTTTGCAAGCTTGAAAAATATATTTTAGAGGCCCGGCATGAACACGATACAAGCACTTGAGAAATAGCCCAGGCCCGCACAATTATTTTTTTTTTTTTTCAAAGGAGAAAAAATAAACATTGTCTGCTATCTAATAAGTTTTTTTTTTTGTTTGACTTTACTTTATTTTCATTTTCAGCACTACACTTAAACATTATTTTCCATAATTTTTTTCAAGTTTGTGCTTCTAAGCTTGCTTGTGATTTACGGGCCTTAAGCTTAAGCCTTTTGTGGTTAGGTTAGAAAGCCCCGTCGCTGGAAAGTGGTGCCCCGCGGGCCAAGAAAAAATCCCGAGCTCATGCCCATCTTTAAACTCAACTACAAAAAATAAAATTCATAAAATGAATATCCTTTTACATGCTTCATAACTTAAAACCTAGAAGGTACCGAATCCTGCCTTTAGTAAAATATTAAATTTAATTCTTAAATTAGTGTTTAAGAAAAAACAATTAAAAAAGTTATCAGTTAGTTCTTTCTTATTCCATCTAAAACTTTAAAATGCGATCTCCCAAATATGTAAAACTGCCGATATGAGGCCAAAACGATAACGTTTCAAAAAAATTTTAAAAATTAAAAATAGACTTAAAAATGGCAAACCGCTTTAACTTTCGCCGTAACATCGAAACTATTGATCTTTTCAGAAACATTCTTAAATAAACTTTTGTGGAGAGTTACTTGGCCAACATTATCTTAGAAAGAAAATGAAATTTGCTGTACAAAAATAGCAAATTCTTAAGAAAAGTTTTAAAATTTTTTTTTCCAGAAATTGGTTTTTTGCAATTTTTAAAGAGCGGAATATTTGTCCGGAAAATCTTATGTTGAAGGGCATTAAATGTAAAGTTATAAAAAAAAAATTATTTAAATATATAAAATTTTTAGGTTATGGAGACTCAAAGCTAAAAAAAATATAATTTTTTAGTGTTTTTTTTTTCTTAATTTTTGATTTGTTTGCTCGTCATATCTTTTAAACTAATTTGGAGTCGTTGAGCACGAAAACTGATTTTGTTTTCAATTTTTTAAGGCCGCTCTAGCACAAACTATCGACTAATCTTATGTTGAAGGAAATTAAATGAACAGTATTAAAAAAAAAATTATTTAAATATATAAAATTTTTGAGTAATGGAGCCTCAAAGCTAAAAAAAATATAATTTTTTAGTTTTTTTTTCTTAATTTTTGATTTGTTTGCTCGTCATATCTTTTAAAATAATTTGGGGTCGCTGAACACGAAAATTGATTTTGTTTTCAATTTTTATAAGGCCCCTCCAGCACAGACTATCGAAAATTTCGATTGTCGAGCTCGCTACACAGGAAAAAAATTAAATCAAGTGAACTCCAAAAAGGTGTTAAAATGTGATATGCAGTTGTCTTGTAAGATTTAAAGGAAAATCATACAAGACGATTTCATATAAAACTAGCAAAAAAATTTCTCGCTTCCAATAAAGTAGAAAAAAATAAAATACTGCATTTTTCCAATTTTGAGACTAGCTCTATACATTAAAAACTAATATTTTTAATTAATTTTTTCTTTTTAATTAATTTACATTTAATTTCCTACAATATATAATTTGCAGAACCAAATATTCCGCCCTTTAAAATTTACAAAAAATCATTTTCTGGGTATGAACATTTTCTTAAAAAATTTTTATTTTTGTATCAAAACAGCAACAAAGTAATTTTTAGACCGAAATCTTCGAAGAAGGTAATGTTGGCCTAGATATTCTCTACACAGGTTGACTTAAAGACATTTTTCAAGCTTTGATTGCAGACGGGCTGAAATCTTATTTTTTGACCTTTATTTTATGAATATGAGCGGGAAGCAAACAAAATCCCAACTTTAAACATTTCTTATATCTCGTGGGTATCCTTGCGTTTACGCAAAAACAATATTCGCTCGACGATGTGATAGTCTCGAATAATAAAAAAAAATTGTAGTGGAGGGGGCCCGGTATATAACTACCCCCAGGCCTGGATTTTCTCTCCACGCCCCTGAGGGTAGGTGCAATGCCTTCTTTTCTGAATTCACGTAGTTTTGGTTCAGACCGTGCGCCAACTGTTTAAAGTAAGTATTTATGCGAAATTTGGTTGCACAACCTCAAGTAACGCTTTCTTTACAGCATTTCGAAAACGTTGAACGTATGAGAGGTTCCACGCCTTCTTGTCCGAATCAACCAAGTTTTTGCGCAGAGCTAACATTTACTGTTGCTAGTGTCTGAGTAAAGATTAGTTAAATTATCTTAAAAAACAATCAGTATAGCAATTCAAAATTTTTGCTTATATAGAAAGTGCCACTCCCTATTTGCCGAGTTTTTCTTTTCAGAGTTTGCATTTAATGTTCATAGTGTCTGAGTGCAATTTGGTTGGATTATCTTAAATAACGCTATTGGTATAGCATTTTGAAACTTTTACTTATATGGGAAGTGCCACGCTCTCTTGTCCGAATTCACCTTATCCTTATTATTTACGTCTATTTTGGTTGCGTTATCGTGAATAAAGCTCATCAAATTGCGTTTTGAATATATGTTTTGTATGTGTGGTAGGCGTGTCCGTTTACCGATTTCACTCATTTTCAATCCCAGTGTACCAAATTTCATCGAATTATCTTGCTTAGTTTTCCCGTAAAAATATTTTTTTATACCTGCCACGCCTCCTTCTCCGCGGTATAAACTTAAGGACAAAGTGAATATACTCTGGGTGCAGGGTATAAAAAATGGTTTGCAAAATCTCACAATTATTTTTAATTTTGTGTTGAATTAACTTTTCATAGTTATTGCTTAAATAATGAACAATTCAAAAGTACAAAAAAATGTATGGTAAACTTTTCTTGTTATAGCATAAAAGACAAAATTCCACCTCGTACATTTAAATTCACTAGAGTTCGCCTTGTGGCCGAAATTCGACCATTTCGATCTGACTATAAAGCCTTAGTCGATAAAACACAAAAAGCTTTTAATATTCTCCCTTAGGGTTCTGGTTATCTGCATTCATAAAAATCGGTGCAGCAGCTTCCGTCCTACTTATTCTGTCCCAATACCAAAATTCACCAAAATCAATGCCGTGAGCGTGTGGCACCAGCCACTTAAAAACATAAAGGTCATATTCTCATTCCTTGGTATACCCAATTATAGAAAAGTCAATGTAGTGGTTTAGCCGTGAAAGTGTTTTTCCATTTAGGGGTGTGGTGCCACCTACTGAAAATCATAATGTTCATGTTATTATTTCTTAGCGTTAATCCTCTCTCTATACCAAATTTCGTGAAAATCGCTGCAGTGGCTTAGCCGTGAGAGTGTTTTTCCATTTAGGGGCGTGGCACCGCCCACTAAAAAACATAATGCTTATTCCTTAGAGCTTACCATATCTCCATACCAAATTTCGTAAAAATCGATGCAGTGGCTTAGCCGTGAGAGTGTTTTTTTCATTTAGGGGCTCGGCACCGCCCACTAAAAAACATAATGCTTATTCCTTAGAGCTTACCATATCTCCATGCCAAATTTCGTAAAAATCGATGCAGTGGCTTAGCCGTGAGAGCGTTTTTTTTCATTTAGGGGCGTGGCACCGTCCACTGAAAAACATAATGCTTATGTCATCATTCCTTAGAGCCTGCCATATCTCCATAACAAATTTCGTGAAAATCGCTGCAGTGGCTTAGCCGTGAGAGCGTTTTTTCCATTTAGGGGCATGGCACCGCCCACTGAAAAACATAATACTTATGTTATCGTTCCTTAGAGCCTGCCATATCTCCATACCAAATTTCGTGAAAGTCGCTGCAGTGACTTAGCCGTGAGAGCGTTTTTTCCATTTAGGGGCGTGGCACCGCCCACTTTTAAAAAAGATATAGTCCTATGCACTGCTCCTTCTTACAACATTTCCAACAAAAAAAATCAATCAAATCGGTTAAGATTTAGGTATAGAAACAGGGACTGAATCGATTTCGTTTGCACTCCACTAATATAAGAATACTAGCCTTCTTTGCCCGCTTCGCTAGGCATGTTTGTTTTGTTTTTGGATTCCCAATAGCTTAGAGGGTATACAGGGATAAAATTTTGATTTACGCCACTGCCGTCACCAATACAAATTTAGGTATTTTGAGAAAGTTAATTTCATTTCAAACCATCTTAAAAATTGGCTATGGCATAGCTGGAGTGTCCCAGGAAACCATCAATTAAGGCTTGTTGATAGTTTGCCTTAGATGTTTTTCCTGTAGTACATCTAGATATTCTTCGTTTTGACTATGAAGCCTTCGGGTGACCTTCGGGAAGCATCGGGTATTCCAAAAAACTATCAGTTAAAGTTTTTTGATAGTTCACCGTAGATTTTTTCCCTCTCGTATACCTAGATATTCTTCGTATTGACTATGAAGCCCTCGGGTGACCTTCGGCAAACTTCGGGTTTTCCAAAAAGCTATCAGTTAAAGTTTTTTGATAGTTCACCGTAGATTTTGATTATGAATCCTTCGGGTGACCTTCGAGAACCATCGGGTGTTCCGAAAAACTATTCATTGAAGTTTGTTGCTAGTTCACCATAGATTTTTTCCCTCTCGTGTACCTTGATATTCTTCGTTTTGACTATGAAGCCCTCGGGTGACCTTCGGCAAACTTCGGGTGTTCCAAAAAACTTTTAGTTACAACTTGTTGAAAGCGTGTCATAGATATTTTCCCTCTCGTATACCTATATATTCTTCGTTTTGACTATTAAGCCTTCGGGTGGTCTTCGGAAAACTTCGTGTATAGCATGAAAACATTCCCATGCCTAATATATACTCATTTCCAAATTTTCAGCTTAATTGGACGAATGGTTTCTGAGTGATAATGCTTCATACAGACACACAGACACAGTCATTTTTATATATATAGATTCAAAAAGTTATGGCCGTTATAATTTGATTTTGAAGTGGAATATTTAAATTAATACAGAAATAAGCAATGCTTCAAGACCGCAGCAATTTTTTCTATGTATTTAATTTTACTGTACGTTGGTTGTTCTAAAAAAAATTTGAGACATATTTGATTCCTTTCGTCAGAGTTTGCAACGAAATAAAAAACTAATCGATGTTGCCAAACATCGATCTTTTTTTGGCGATGTTTTATTGATGGTTAATTCAGAAAACATCGATGTTCAAAAAATCGATGTTTTCTGGTATTGTGAGCAATATATGTTCCGATTCCGAATACTGAAGGTTTTTGAAATGCGATGCCGTAACCAGTTTTGTTATATCACGTCAGAACTTTGAGATATTCTTATTTTAAAGAGAAAAGTTGATTTGTTTTGATAATTCAGATTTGAAGTGCTAATGCTAAGTATATGCAAGGGGTAGAAAACTACCCCAACCGTATCAAGAAAACTGTTTGAGATATCCAAAAAATTCCAACGGATTTTTCTTGATTAGGCCCAAATTAGCTTGTGTTCTAAAATTCACAAAAAAATTTCAATGGGATCGGGTACCGGGCCGATATGGGCTAACGTTAATTTTTTTTTTTACATATCGCCGCCTAAGGGGCTGTCCATAAACTCCGTGACGCTCTTAGAGGGGGATTCGAGGAAACGTCACGCTTGGTGTATTTTATTTATTTTTTATATGAAGCTACCGTCACATAGGGGAGGTTCAATATAGCGAATTTTAGCGTCACGGAGCTTATGGACAGCCCCTTAGGCGGCGATATCTCTTTTGCCCCATCGACACTTATTGTCTTAAGACTTGTTCCATAGGTTCTGAAACACAATCTTTCTAATGCTGTTATCAGAATGCATCTATCTGCTTTTGAAAACGTGGAAACGTTAGAATGCTGGATGGGAAAAGTTTTCTGAAATCGATAAAATTCCAAACTCGGAAAATGTTTGTAATTTTATTAAGAAAAGGAAGAAAAGAAAAAAAATGTTTTAAAGTTTTAATATGGATTTTATTGAGCCAATATGGAATGCACAGCAAAAGTGAATTGGAGGTCACTTAGCTTTAAGTTCAAGACCAAAGGTTGCAAAATAACATTGAAAATATTTAAATTTTAAAAGATGCATAAAATTATTTCCATAGTTTAGACATCAGTGCAATGTTATGTTAAAATGATAAAAAAGTGTACCATCTGCCAAAAACATCGCCGCCGGCCTTGCAGTATGGCGGCAAAAAAAGAATTGTCTTCAAAAAATTGTAAATACTTAGGATTTCAATTAAATTAATTTTAATACTTTGTTATATGATAACATAAAAAATACAGTGTTATTGTTAAGGTTGAGAGCATTCATATTAAATATATCCAGGGGTTATTAAGGGGGAAAAATTAAACTTTTAAAAACTTGAAAAATTAAATAAAAAGGCTGAAAAGAATTAAAACTTGCGGAGTTCGCTTTGTAAGTAGACTTAAGTGTTTCAACGACAAGAGAACAATGTCGTAAAAAAAGCGAGCGAGAAGCGCTGTCCACACAAGAATGAAAGGAGAAGAGGGAAAAAGGAAAAAACATAGAAAAAACCTTAACGAATTAGAATGATCACCGCAGTGCAAACACAGGGTTTCTTTGTTGGTGTACAGATTCAGCCTGCCTTGCAAGAATGTAACATCTAAGATCTGGAGATACAAAATTGGCAAGGAAGAGGAGACAAAATACCTATGTTTTTTGTTTAATTTTAAGTTTGTTTTTGTAATATAACAAGTCTATTTATTCTAAAGGGTATGTTTTATCCAAAGAAATTATATTCTAGTATTGTTAATACTAATAACTATCTTTCGTAGTTGTAATAGCTTATAAGCTAAGTCTCTAAATTGATATTTAAATTATGAATTTTACTTCAAACGAAACATGAATAAAGATAATTTTGGAATTGGAATTGGAGACAAAATATAGGCACGCGGTTTCGAAGATCACCAGGAACAGGGTCCTGACAGAACATACCCGAATAAGGTGTTCTGCGCATAAGGCTGGCCACTTGTGGAAGCCACACCTCTGTTAACATAGTCTTGGGATATATGTCTTCCCCAAGCCGAATGTGTACCGGCCCCAATTTAAAAAAGCCTGGATAGGCTATCTTCAGATTGATGAAAGGGTCTTGAGCCCTTGCACCAGATCATACCTCGCGTCAACGACCGCCATGACATCGATGATTATGGTTGTGTCGTTTCTCGCCCGCAGCTGCAATGCACACACTTCTTCACTGTCGAACTGAGAGGTATGCAGACGTAACTTCCTAACTAAAGACCCAGAAATCAAGATCTTTGGCAGCATGCGTCTAATACCACACGCTCCGTTGTAAGGCGCTCATCTAACAGCACGGCGTGCCTTAACCCGTTTTAAATCGAACGTCGTAGCACATCACATTTTTTTCCAGATTCTGTTTACTTATCATTCAAATGATGCATAAAAAAATTTTCGCTCGTGACTCCTCGACTAAATTTTGAGATAACCCCTTTTCCAATTGGGCCATTTTCCCATTAAAAAAAAAAAAAATATTTTTGTAACTACAATAAACAAAATTCAAAATAATCACATTCGATGTGTTTTGCGATGCTTAACGCGAATCCGACCTCAGAATTGCTCTATCGTGTATAGTATAGTATAGAGATATTCCAATCTAAAAACCAAAAAATCGATTTTTGTCATTTTTTGAAGCTATGTAACTATGCAACATATCATTAATTCGCTATATCTGGTTAAAATACTTGAAAGCCTAATTTGAATTATGTTTATATCTTTATGCTTCTAAGACATATCGTAGACCGAAATATTGGCAAAACGGGTTTTTTGCACCAACTAATCCAAATTATCAATGGGTGTAGCCGATTTTTTAAATGCTGAAATTAAATAACTTTTAGCAAACTGTATTGTTAGACCATCCAGGTCGCCTTACAATAGCCTTGTTTTCGTTGTTTACAAAAAAATAAACGATGAGTTAGGCAACAAGGAAAAACGTCTAGTGATAGATTTTCGTAAGCTTAACCAAAAAACTATTGCCGACAAGTATCCCATTCCGAATATTATGGCCATTTTGTCGAACTTGGGTAAAGCTAAGTATTTCACAACTCTCGATTTAAAGTCAGGATTTCATCAGATTGAACTCTCAAAAAGAGATAGAAAAAAGACAGTATTTTCCGTTAATAACGGAAAATGTGAGTTTTGCAGGCTCACTTTCGGTCTAAGAAATGCCCCCAGCATATTCCAAAGGGCGATCGATGATGTCCTCCTGTAGCAAATTGGGAAGACGTGCCATGTTTTCGTCGATGACGGCAATATTTATTCGGAGACTAAAGAAGATCATATCAAACACATTGATTGGGTTTTAAAGAGTTTATATCAGGCCAATATGAGGGTTTCATTGGAGAAATCTAGTTTCTTCAAAACAAAAGTAGAGTATCTTGGTTTTATAGTATCAGTTAGTAGTCCAAGCAAAGTAGAAGCTATTAAAAATTACTCCATCCCTACTACATTGTTTGTAATAAGATCATTTTAAGATTCAGCTAGCTATTATAGGTATTTTATAAAGGACTTTGCTTCTATAGCAAGACCCTTGACTAATATTTTAAAAGGCGAAAATGGCAATATAAGTGCCAACAAGTCAAAAAAAAAACAGATTTAAAACATGAAGAACTTCAAGCTTTTATTAAACTTAAAGAAATTTCAATGTTTGAGGACGTTATAAGTACTAATATACCCCAATTTCAAAAACCTTATGATCTTACGACAGACTTCTCGTCACATGGCCTTGGAGCAGTTCTGTCACAAAATGGGAAACCTATAACTTTAAAACATTTTCTTAATTATCTCTGCTGTATTGGAAATCTCAGTATTTATACAGATCATCAGCCATTGACGTTTTCAGTTTCAGATCGAAACCCTAATGCTTAAATTAAGCGCTGGAAGGCTTTTATTGATGAACACAATGGTAAGTTGTTTTATAAGCCAGGCAAAGAAAATTATGTGGCTGTCACGTCAATATACTAATGCCTTGCAAGATCAACAAAGTTCAAACTGTGCCACTGTTCATAGTGAGGAATCACTAACTTATACTATAGAAAGCATGAGAAGCCAATAAATTGTTATAAAAACCAAACAGTGCTAGAAGAAGCAGAATATTCTTCAACGCGTTATATCGTTGTTTTTGGAAAAAAAAATCAGGCATATTATTCAATTTTCAGATGTGAATACTTTGTTGGAAAAATACAAGATGTGGTTAATCCACACGTGGTAAATGCAATTTATTGCGAATTACCAGTGTTGGCTAACATACAACACAAATCAGTGAAGATTTCAACAAAACTGTAAAAAATCTTAACGTCGATTGCATAGCGTTGAAAAATAATTAAAACGGAAAAAACCAAGCTTCAGTCTGTGAAAATGGTAGCCTTAACCCATTAATGCCCAACGAGAGGTTAGGTTAGTTTAAGGTTTTCCGGAAAACACTTTCCATTCAAGGAACATTTTTTTTAATCGATTTTTGAAGTTTTTAACTCCACTGTATATGAAAAGAGCAAAAATACCTCATTCTTGTGTTAAATCGATGTATTTAACTATATGATCCTTACATCTTACGAATATTACGGGGAATATTTTGTAGAAAACTTTAACCCTCTACATTCCCCACTCATGGGTATTCACGGTGGTTTTTAAAAAATTTCAACTTTTTGAAATACCACCCGCGATTTTTTTCGGGGATAGTGTTGGGGGACCCTTCTAGTATCAGAATCCGGGAACCGCGAAATCGAACGTCCAGCCGTTTTTTTTTTTTCGACATTTTAGTTTTTTTAACGATTTTTGAGAATGTCTCGGATTTATATACATATTATGTACACATATATATATATGTACGTACATATATATACTTGTGTATGTATATATGTGTAATATATATATATGTATATATATATACATACATACATACATACATATAAAAGGTATCGTTTCCGCACCATTTATTTTTGAAAAAAATCGGTTTTTTCGTATATAAAAAAACACAAGCAAAAACCGGAAACAAAAATAGTCATTCCAGATGTGATTTTTGATGCTTAATCCGATTCGGGTATTAGAATTGCTCTATTACGTCTTGAATTTGAGATATCCTTACATAAATGTTTAAAGGACACCACTTTTTTTCCTATTTTTGAAGTTATATAACAAGATAAGGTAATATTATGCCGTAAAATCTGGTATGACAGTTAATAGCCCTAGTTTTTTCCTTGAAAACTCAATCAAACCGATAACGATATCTTTTTTTTTGTCGGAGATATCTTTACCTAAAAATTTAAAAAAGTGCAAAAACACGATTTTTGGCTATATTGGATGTTATATGCAGGACACTCAAAATTTTTATGTGAGTTTCTATTACCAGAAGCATTTGGTGCTTTCTTTTGGCTTTAAATTGAGCTATCAAATGTTTATCTGCAATATTTCTCTGCAAAGTTATGTTAACTTTAAAATCACACCATGAAACTTAAAGCGAAAAATCTCGGTTTTCGGCTATATTTGAGGTTGTATACAGTACGGACGAAATTCGTCTGCTCTTTTTTACCAATCGGCACATTAAAAACCATTCTTTATCTTCAAAATGAGCTAACAAGTGGTCTCTTGTAATAGTTTTCTTAAAAGTTATGACTATTTTCAGACGACATGTTGCAGCAATAGGTATGTAAGAAATACTCCTACACTATATTTTAGTGGCACCCCTGTGAGTTTGCACTTCATAATGTAATTTTTAAATGGTCATAACTTTGTAGAGGAATATTGCAGATGATTATTTAATAGCTCAATTGAAAGCCAAAAAAAAGTACTAAATGCTTCTGGCAATAGAAATTCACATAAGAATTTTGTGTGTCCTGCATATAACATCCAATATAGCCAAAAATCGTGTTTTTGCACTTTTTTAACTTTTAAGGTAAAGATATCTCCGACAAAAAAAAAGATATCGTTATCGGTTTGATTGAGTTTTCAAGAAAAAAACTAGGGCTATTAACTGTCATACCAGATTTTACGGCATAATATTACCTTATCTTGTTATATAACTTCAAAAATAGGAAAAAAAATGGTGTCCTTTAAACATTTATGTAAGGATATCTCAAAGTCCAGAAGTAATAGAGCAATTCTAAGACCGGATTCGGATTTAGCATCAAAAATCACATCTGGAGTGACTATTGCTGTATCCGGTTTTTGCTTATGTTTTTTTATATACGAAAAAACCGATTTTTTTTAAAAATAAATGGTGCGGAAACGATTCCTTTCATATGTATGTATGTATGTATGTATATATATATACATATATATATATTACACATATATACATAAACAAGTATATATATGTACGTATACACATATATATGTGTACATAATATGTATATAAATCCGAGACATTCTCAAAAATTGTTAAAAAAACTAAAATGTCGAAAAAAAAAAACGGCTGGACGTTCGATTTCGCGGTTCCCGGATTCTGATACTAGAAGGGTCCCCCAACACTATCCCGAAAAAAATCGCGGGTGGTATTTCAAAAAGTTGAAATTTTTTAAAAACCACCGTGTATTTATACCTTTTTCCTAAAAAAGTGCAAAAATGACACCTAAAATGGGGAATATTAAGTCAATATGTACCACATAATTATTTCCTAAAAAAGTGCAAAAATGACACCTAAAATGGGGAATATTAAGTCAATATGTACCACATAATTATTTCCTATAAAATACTAGTTGCTTAGCACTAAAAAGCTGAAATTTCATCCCGAGAGCCAACAAATCGTTCAAATCAATGGGAACTTCTCAAATCGCACATTTATTACATCTCTCATGCGCTTTCCTTAAGTAATAAGCAATTTTCGTATTAGGTGGCTCCTAGTGAAATTTTCCGTAGAATATTTTTGGAGAATAATTTAACCCATTGCAGCCTAATTCGTTATTTTTCTGGATTCAAGCTAAAAAGCAATATATGGTTGATGTTAAGTATGATATATTATTTCTTTTATATACCTTGATTCAAGAAACAAATTAGATATGATTTACTCATTCTGAACATTTTTGAAATGTAGTCGTTTTCTGAAAAATCTCGGGTTGATATGGTATTTATCTTATTACGATCTCAAAAATGCTCAGAATGAGTAGTTCGATATCTAACTTTATTTTCTTGAATCAATGTATTAGTGCTGCGACATCGACCGGAAAACATCGATTTTTTGAACATCGATGTTTTCTGAATTAAAAATCGATGTCTAGAAAACATCGCCAAAAAAAGATCGATTTTTGTCAACATCGATTAATTTTTTAATACGTTGAAAACTTTGACAAAATTTATCAAATTTCTCTCAAATTTTGTTTAAAACATGGAACACTAAAATTAAATACGTATATAAATGGAAAATATTGCATATTTTTGTATTAATTTAAATATTTCACTTTAGTTTTAAATTATAGCAGCCATAACAATTTGAATATCCTTACAAATATGATCTTAACCCATTAATGCCCAACGAGAAATTTTCAGGAGTTAGTCTTCTGGACATTTACCAAGTTTTGGTTAGGAACGGCTCAATGACTGGGTGCCGTACGGCACCGCTGGGCATTCATATACATTAGCTTTTTTTTATGTAACAGGAAAAATTTTCTGTTTTTATTATTATACAATTAAATTATATATTGTTTATCACTCACAAGTCAAAAGAAAGCTATAAGCTTAGATTAAAGCATAATTAAGGAGAAAAGTAATAGTATGTTCAACTGCAAGGATTAAATCCTTTTGAGTCGAAAGTCTTGTTAGCAAATGCAATAAAGCATTCAAATGGCTCTTTAATTAAAACTTATTCCCTAAAAGTCAAACATAAAAACCCAACATGTAGTTTTTATACCATACAAATTGTGTTGTGATAAGAGTTATCACCCACTTACATACACAATTTATTGTTGGCTAATCCCCAGCGGTGCCGTACGGCACATAGAGAAACAATAACATCCGTGCTAGGTAATGCCCAGCGATGCCATACGGCACTCAGAATAAAATTGCTAGCCAGTGCCCAGCGGTGCCGTATAGCACTTTGGTTTTTCAAATTATCACAACTCTTTTAATTTTGCACAGGTTTTAATGTTTTTGATTTTAAAATATTAACGAATCTTTCTAGAATAACACCGTAAAAAAAAAAATTTCAAAAAAATACACGAAGATAGCAATAAAAGGTGATTATTGTTTACCTGTGGTACTGCAGCATTGCAAAATTTTTCATTTCACGCGCAAGACACAATTTAAAAACAACCACTGCAGCGAACGCTTGACACAAACTAAAAAAAATTGATTTTGAATTAAAGGGAAAACATTCAAATTGTTAATTATCTGTTCCGCAAAATCAAATGTTGCTTTGGTTATTTTTAAATTATTTTTAAAGTGAAAAAATTTTTGGGTGCCGTATGGCACCGCTGGGCATTAATGGGTTAATCGCTAAAGCACCGCGTTTTCTTTCATTAGAAAACCGGAGTCATGGGTTCGAGTATGGTTTCTGTCAAGATTTAACTAAAACTGATCTGATGAGGCTATATACATGTTTATATATGAAAATATGTAAATATGTATGTGGAAGTAGCCGAAACATATGTAATCAATTTCCATGTTAACACTTGCTTGCGTCTGTTGTTGAAAAAATTGCAAAAATGACTGCTTGATTAGTTCAATATAAAATTATCATACTTCAATTTAGAAAAAGCACTTTGGTACTTTCATTAGAACTATACAAGCAAAAAAAAAAAAAAAAAAAAAAACAGTCAATAAACTAACTTCATAATTAAAAATTACCATTTAAGTTTCATTGAATTCAATGAAACAAATTTTCCCTTTTAAAAGATTAAATTTTTCATTAAATTTTCATGCAACGAAAAATATTTTGAGAAACGTTTTTTTAAAAAACCTTACATATATTTTAAGGGTTGCCACCTGATTATTTTCTGAAATTTTGTTAAAATCATACTTTTTTGACTAAATTCAAATTTTAAGTATAGGTTACGCTCAGATAAACTTTTTAAAAATTGTACAAAAACTTAAGGATTGTCATCTGATTTTTGTTTTGTAAATTTTTCCTAAGCCATACATTTAGGGTTGCCACCTGAATATTTTCTGAAAAATTGTTAAAATCATCCTGACTAAATTGAAATTCTTGGTTTCAGGAACAGTCAGATAGCTGCAGATTGTACAGATAACGACAAAACGTCTGGCAACTCTAATATGGCAACCCTAAATTTGTGTTTTGTTGTTTTTGGACCCAAGATGTCAATTTGTAGAGAGAAAATTATGGTCTCAGCAATTTATTGAAAGAAAATTTTGATTTTATTAAAAAAACCTGGGTCGAAAATATAACTTTTCAATAAAAAAACTTAACAAGAAACGCAATTTTGCGAAAAAAACGTCTGGCAACCATAATATGGCAACACTTAATTTGTGTTTCGTTGTTTTTGGACCCAAGATGTCAATTATAGAGAAAAACTTATGATCTTAGCAATTTATTGTATTGAAAGAAAATATTGATTTTATTAAAAAACTAGGTAGCAGCCCTAAAAAAACTATTATGGGTTTTCGGGTCGAAAATATAACTTTTCTATAAAGAAACTTAACAAGGAACGAAATTTTGCGAAAAAAGTCTGGCAACCCAAATATGGCAACCCTAAATTTTTCGTTTCTTATTCAAAATTCAAATAATTCAATTTAGTCACAAAAAAAAAAAAAAACATGCGTAGACAAAAGAAAAAAGACCAAAAACATAATTTTCGAGTTCCATTCCAATATAATTCATTAGAAAACAAAAACAATAATAGGCGCCAGACAAACAAAAAAATTCCTTGAAAACCTAAAAAAGGAACACAAGAAAACCATAACAAAACAAAAAATCGTAGAAATGGAGAAAACGTAGTTCTGTAAACGAGATGAGAGCACATTCGAGATCCTCTCAAATTTCTTTCATCTGCACAAAAATTCATTTAACCTTGAAGTAGGGAGTTCTCATACCTCAATAAATTTTCGTGGGCTTTTTGTTCGATAGACATGCTCGATCGAACTCCATCTCTATTACCTTATTTATACTCTCTGCAATAGTAAGTAGTTCCAATTTTGAATGCGAATTGTCTAAGCAAAATTTGTGCAAACGAAATTTTTGAAAACAGAATTTGTGAAAACATCGAATAAAAACATCGAGGCGAAATATCGATTTTGCAAAAAAATCGAACTTTAAACATCGATGTTAAAAACAGTCGATGTTCTTGCAAAACATCGATGTTTCATCAACATCGATGTCGATGTCGCAACACTACAATGTATATAAAAAAATAACATTTCAAATTTTACCCGTAAAACTCAAAAACTAATTTTTTTTAAAAATCGTTGTCCTAAGGTCATGACGAAATCCCACAATGAACATTTTCTTAGAACTCGTTAACCCATTATGCCCTGTGGGGGGGTCTTTTCAACCCCTTTTTTCCAAAAAAAAAAACTGCGCAACAATGGGTTAAATTATTCTACAAAAATATTCACTAGGAGTCACCTAAGACGAAAAATGCTTATAACTTAAGGAAAGCGCATTAAAGGTGAAAAGATGTATGCGATATGAGAAGTTCTCATTGGCTTAAACGATTTGTAGGCTCTCGGAATGAAATTTCGTCTTTTTAGTGTTCAGCAACTAGTTTCAAAGTTTTATAGCAAATATTTATGTGGTAGATATTGACTCAATATTCCCACATTTTAGTTGTCATTTTTGGACTTTTTAAGAAAAAGGTATAAATGACCCATATGTGAGGGATGTAAATGGTTAAAAATTTCTTCAAAAATATTTCTCGTAGTACCTTGCTAAACATATGATGCAACTCAGACGATTAAACACAATGAGTTATTTTTGTTTTTTTTTTTTTTTTCATATAATTCTATTAAAAAAAAAGTGGGACGTGCTGGGGAAAAATCACGAGACGCGGGTATTTTTTTTAACGTCTATTTTATGAATTTTTTGGATTTTCTCATGTGTTTTACAAAAAGTTCGAAATTGTCGAAGAGTGTTATATCTCGTAAACTATTACAGCCATTTTGTGCTATATAATCATCATTCTATGATTAAAAAGTGGGAGCAATCAACGGTGCTACGCCCTTTTTTTAATGATTGAATGATTAGACAGTTTAACCCGTTATGTCTCGTAAACTAAAACAGCCATTTTGTTAAAAATGGTGCATAGGTGCCGTAAATAAATGATAATTGCTGGTCAAACAGGTGAATAGTGACCAAAAAGTCGCTGTTAAGCTCATCTCTAATCGGAACGTTGATGGGTGGCTATAAAATTTGATTTTATATTATAAGTTATTAATTTAGTTTACTTTCTGTACTTACTCAAGTTTTAAAACAACTTGTTATTTTCAGCATCTACATTAAAAGAGGAACTGGTGACATCGCCATTGGAAGTAGAAACGCCGACTTATAACTTGTATAAAAAATCTCCGAACTTGTTTAATTAATTAAATTTACTATAATCTGTGCCATTGTAAATAAAATAACAAAATTCAATAAAGAGTCAAGTTATTAATTAAGGGTACTTTGCGCTTTGTTTTTGAGTTCAAAACTAACGCCAATTTTGAAGCTGGTTTTTCTAGCCATATTTGAACAAGTACCCGTAAGAAAATAAAAGGGAACTAGAAGTGCTCTTTCCTAAGTATTATATGTTATTGTATTTACTAATTGATATAAAATTTAGTCCAACTTCAATAAAAAATATTTTTATTTAAAAAATCAACACAGAAAGTTTTTATTTAGATCTTGAAATGTATCGAGCCCTAACCGCAACAGTAGCGTATGCGACATTTTTTCGAAATTTTTTTTTTGATGCAAATATGTTCTAAAATGTCATTCACATCTAAGTATATGCCAAATATTAAAACTTAATTTTGTATATTAACAAAGATATCGCACTTTCAATTATGTCGTAAGAGCCACATATGTTTTTTTGTTGACCGCAAAAAGAACGTAAGCACCTCAAAAACCAGACAGGAGGCGTAGCAGGTGTGGAAAAGTACATATATTCCTCGTCAGAATCACTTTTTAAGTCGATATAGCCATGTCCGTCTCTTTGGATGGATGCTTGTGTGTCCGTGGAAATATTATTCACGGGAAAACTTAGATAATTCGACGAAATTTTGTAAAGAGGGTTCGTTGTAAAAGTTAGCTCGAAGGATTGAAAATGAAGCTTGAAGCCCCAGTCTTTTACTTTGAAAGTCAGTTTGAATTATATCGATATCTTTTTTTGTCTTCGAAATACCGTAAGCTGAAATATCAAAAAACGTGGATTTTTCCTTTTTTCACCTTTTCAGGTTAGAATAATTCGAAGAAGAAAAAATATATCGATATAATTTAAGCTGGGTTTTGAAGTAAAATAATAGGGCTTCAAGGTGTTTTTTAATGTTTTATGGCTAAGGATTGCCTTAAGAATAAAAAAATTTAACTTAACTTTAACTTTAGGCTAGGATTTCTCTCAAACCATTTTAGATATAGCAATTCTAAAACCAGATACGGATTCAACAACAAAATTAAAATTGAAAATGATTTGTCTTGTTTTCGTCCGTTGCTAATTTTCTAAAAAAAACGCGAAAGTTCATTTTTTTTAACAAAAAAATTTCAAAAAAAGTTGTTAAAAATACTATATCTCGTTAACGCGATCAGTTAAAACTTTGCGAGTTTTAAATCCTGAGCTGCGGCCCCAGGCCGCCCACTTACCCCTACCATTATGTAAAATTACTGTGTCTAGCAAACTAGGTGTTGGTTATATTATAGACTGATCCGCAACTGTGCTCCGCCGCGGAAACGGTATTGGAATTTTCGGGAGTTGTAAATCTAGTGCTGCGGCTGTTGTCAATAACAAAACTAGTAAGGGTGTAAATTTTGGCCTGGCCAAAAAATAAATACCCTACACTGCAGTATTTTGAAAAGTTTGCTTATATGGGAGGTGCCACGCCCTCTTGTCCGAGTACACCCAGTTTTTGTTCAGAGCTTGCATTTATAGTTTTTAGTGTCAGAGTGAAATTTAGTTGGATTATCTCAAAAAACTCTTTCAGTATAGCATTTTGAATCTTTTGCTTATATGGGAGGTGCCACGCCCTCTTGACCGAGTTCGTCTAGTTTTAGCTTAGAGCGTGCATTTATAGTATTTAGTATTTGAGTGAAGCTTGGTTCGATTATCTCAAGAAACTGTTTCAGTATAGCATTTTGAAACTTTTGCTTATGTGGGAGGTACCACGCCCCCTTGTCCGATTTCACCCAATTTTTGTTGAGAGCTTTCATTTATGATTCTTAGTGTCTGAGTCAAATTTGATTCGAATATTTCAAAAAACGCTTTCAGTATAGCGTTTTTAAGCATTTGCTTATATGGGAGGTGCCACGCCCTCTTGTCCGAATTCGCTTAGTTTTTCCTCAGAGCTTGCGCTTACAATTTTTAATATTAATGCGTATTTTGGTTGCATTGTCGTGAAAAATACTCCTAAAATTGCATTTTGAATATATTTTTTGTATGGGCGGTAGGCGTGTCCGTTGACCGATTTCGCTCATTTTCAATCCCCCGAGCTAACTTTGGTGACGAAGGCAGTGTACCAAGTTTCATTGAATTATCTTTCTCAGTTTTCCCAAAAAGTGTATTTCAACACACAGCCAGCCACCCAGCCAGCCAGCCAGCCAGCCAGCCAGCCACCCAGCCAGCCAGCCAGACAGACGGACATGGCTATATCGACTCAGGAGGTGACGCTGATCAAGAATATATATACTTTTCTATATCTGCCACGCCTCCTTCTCTGCGTTACAAACGGAAGGACAAAGTGAATATACCCTGGGTGTAGGGTATAAAAATACTGGTTGACTATTGTCAATTTGCCATAATAAGGCTGTAAGTATATATTGAAAAAGAAAACAAAGCGAACTTGTTTATTTTGAATAGTTAACAAATGAATGGGTTTTTTTGAAAGTGGAATAAGTCCACTTTTTCATAAACTGAGATATTAAAGGGTTTGCGTACGACTCAATTTAAAAATATTGGCAAGCGTTATAAAACCGGTGTTAAGTGTTTACCACTGTAAATTAATCAAATTTTGTTATGCTGTAAAAATTTTTACAAGTGTAATAGAAAATAGCTGAGTTTTTTTGGTCTGAATGGACTTATTCCACTTTCATTTATAATAAATTTGAAAATTTGATATACTTTTGTATGACTTATTCCATTTTTACTCACAAAATATTTTGTAAATTAAAGCAAAGGAAAATTAAAACTTAGAAAAATTTTACTTCAAAAACTGTTGTTGTTTCTTTTCGTTTCTTTTTGCTCAAGTAGGGCTCTGAAAATTAGTTACAACAACAACAAAAACAAAAAGTTCTTGTCGAACCTACTTTCGGAGATATAGACATCGGAAGATTGAGATATATCTTTATAAAAATTATTATAAGTTGGGAACCCCTAAGTATGTATGTATGTATTCTCCTTTAACTCCTAGGAGGAACCCCTAAGAGGATTTTAATAATGTTAGTGTCATACAAAAGATATGTTAACTTACTACAAAATCAACCTATAAAAAATTTTAATCCGAGTCGTGGTTTTAGAGGTATTGCAGATTTTCAGAAATTTTGACCATTTCTTTTTTTTTAAACCACTATTTCTCCAAAAACTGTATGATTAATGCATAGTTTTAGTAAAATATTACAAAAGCCCAATTTATTTGCTTTCATTTGACATGTAATTTGTACCTGATTTCCTGCATTATAATATGTTTTTAAAGAAAAACAAAAAAGTGAACCAAAGAAATTTCCATGAAATTTTGAAAAATTTTACAAGAACAACAATAATACCAACTACAAAAATAACAATAACAGCAATAAAAACAACAATAACGATGTTTTTAGATAGTTTTCGATTAATTCCGGTTCCTTTAGACTCTTTCGATGTTTTCCAATAACTTACTGTTTTGTTTTCCTATGAAAAAATACGTAATGCAAAAAATCAATTACAAATTACATGTCAAATGAAAGGTAATAAATTGAGCTTTTATAATATGTTACTAAAACTATGCATTAATCATACAGTTTTCGGAAAAATAGTGCTTTGAAAAAAAAAAAATGGTCATAATTTCTGAAAATTTGCAATATCTCTAAAACCACGACTCGGATTAAAATTTTTATGTGAGTCAATTTTGTAGCAAATTACTATATCTTTCGTATGACACCAATATTATTGAAATCCTTTCAGGGGTTCCCAACTTATAATAATTTTTATAAAAGATATATCCCGATCTTCTGATGACTATATCTCCGAAAGTAAGTATGACAAGAACTTTTTGTTGTTATTGTTGTTGTAATTGATTTCCAGAGCTCTACTTGGGCAAAAAAAAAAAACGAAAAAAAACAACAACAGTTCTTAAAGTAAAAATTTTCTAAGTTTTAATTTTCCTTTGCTTTAATTTACAAAATATTTTGTGAGTAAAAATGGAATAAGTCATACAAAAGTATAACAAATTTTTAAATATATTATAAATGAAAGTGGAATAAGTCCATTAAGACCAAAAAAACTCAACTATTTTCTTTTACAGATGTAAAAATTTTTACAGCATAACAAAATTTGATTAATTTACAGAGGTAAACACTTAACACCGGTTTTATAACGCTTGCCAATATTTTTAAATTGATTTAAAAGCAAAACCTTCTGTATAGCAGTAGATGAAAAAATGGACTTATTCCACTTTCAAAAAAATCATTTTTGTAAAAATGTTTTTCATGAAATGTTCTTTTGAGTAATTTTTTATGTAATCGTGGTCTAACGAGTCTGTAATTTTCAATATAAAAAGAGGACATATATAGCTAGCTATAACTACCATAAACTCAATTTTTCCGGAATTGGACTTATTCCACTTTCAAATAAACCCATTCAAATATTTGTTCACAAGCGTGTAGTAGGTATAAAGTGATTTGGCACGACTAGACTTCCGGGGCGCCAAGATCTTAAAATGCATTTTTGATTTACTCATTCACCGAAGGAATAATCGAGATAAACAAAGTAAAAAAAGCTTTACACATTGTACACCAAATAAAAGGTTGTCTTGTCAGCCTTCCATATATAATATCTTTGTTTCCTCTTTACATGGGAATTTTTAGAGTAAATAACGGATTTAAGAAAAAAAAGTATGCAGAAAGACCGTCTGTAGCGTGACCGGGTTGAAAAAGAAATGTATTTTGTTTTATTTTTATATTTAATCTCTAACATATTTAAATTGTTTTTAGAATGGTACTCGAATCATCCAGATCGGTGAAATATTGACAAAAACATGGTCAAATTTTTATATAGGTTTTGTAAAGTGGAATATTTTTTGAAAAATTGATAACTGGATAGTTTAAATTTATATCGATAATTCCTTCGGGGAATCTTATTTTCTCAATGAGTACTTCAAAACTGCATTTTCAGATCTTGGCATCCCGAATATCGTAGTATCCCCAATACTTTTTTTGACACTGGTTACTTTTAAAGTAACGAATAAAAAATCATTGATTCTCTAATGAATATACATCACTATTGAAACATTAATAAAAAACAATAATAAAGAAAACAAAATAAATTTGCTAATACGATTTAACATTTTGCGTCGATTAAGAAGTAGAAGAAGGTTCAGCTCCTTCCAAGAATGAGCTCCATCAACCAACACCTTCAAAACTAAAAATTAAACAAAACAATTAAAATAGCAATCAAAACACAATAAAACAACTAACTTACTTGTCTTGGGAAAACGCTATGTTACTTTCCATATAATTTAAAATGTATAGTAAGTTCGGGTAATGTGATATAGGTATTTTTGTTTCCTAAATAACACGTAATTTTAAAACCATAGCTGCTACCACTTTATGTATTATGTTTTCTTGATGCGTTGTGCATTATATTACGATTTTGGAGTTCTTTAGCGTGAGCCAATCTTAAGCTATTTCAACAAAATGAAAAAAGGCAATGTGATATACTACATCGAATTTGAAAATTTCGGACCAACAAATTGCATTTTTGGCAAAAATACCATCGTGTTAAAAAGTTGCTTTAGTTGTGGAGTTTTTACTTCAGGTTAGGAGGTAAAGGTAAGGTAAAACGTTTTAGGTTTGGGCTTAAAGACCATCGTTCAAAAAATTTTGCATTGCAAGTGGAGCTTCAAATGTTTTCGGTGCCAGAAGTGCACATTACCCAAATTTCAGTTTTAAAACAATTAGGTTATTTTAGACAAACACACTTCAGTATATAAAAAACTCGTTTGATTTATGGTTAGGTATGTTCACCCACTAGTTAAATTTAATATCTCGGCTTTGATATCAATTTTAGTTTAGGCTAGATCCGAACATAAAGCACACACAAAAAAAGTTTTGATAAACTGCTAAATCGATTTTACCACACTGAAGGCAAAATAAGCAAAGGTGGGCGCTCATAAACTTGCAGCACGTTTCTTTTTTATACCCTGCACCCAGGGTATATTCACTTTGTCCTTCCGTTTGTAACGCAGAGAAGGCGGCGTGGCAGATATAGAAAAGTATATATATTCTTGATCAGCGTCACCTCCTGAGTCGATATAGCCATGTCCGTCTGTCTGGCTGGCTGACTGGCTGGCTGGCTGCCTGTGTGTGGAAATACACTTTTTGAGAAAACTGAGCAAGATAATTCAATGAAATTTGGTGCACAGCCTTCGTCGTCAAAGTTAGCTCGGGGGATTGAAAATGAGCGAAATTGGTCAATGGACACGCCTACCGCCCACACAAAAAATATATTCAAAATGCAACTTTTTGAGTTTTTTTCACGATAATGCAACCAAAATACATATAAGTACTACGAATTGTAAGCGCAAGCTCTGAACAAAAACCAGGAGAAGTCGGACAAGAGAGCGTAGCACCTCCCATATAAGCAAAAACTTCAAAACGCTATACTGAAAGCGTTTTTTGAGAAAATCAAACTAAATTTTACTCAAACGCTAAGAACTATAAATTCAAACTCTGAGAAAAAACTGGGTGAATTCGGACAAGAGGGCGTGGTACCTCTCATATAAGCAAAACTTTTAAAATACTGCTGTGTAGGGTATTTAATGTTTGGGCAGGCCAAAGGTAACACCCTTACTAGTTTTCTGCTACTGAGGTGTTGACGAAAAATTCATTGTCGAGAGTTTTTTATTTAAGGAGATATGTTAGTATATCACATTACCCGCTATATCACATTACCCGAAGTTACTCTATTCTTTTTACACTTCGCTCGCTTTTTTTTTTTTTATTATTAGGGGAATGTATCCGGTCATGAGACACCTCCGGGTATGAGACAGTCGATTTTTTCTATGATGCAAAATTAATATTGCCAACATGACTACTGAAAAGATCTATTGCTTATTTAAGCTATACACCTCAGGTCGCTACTCGACTGTAAAAAGTTTTTTATGATCTGTTTCAAAGTGTTATATTTTGGATTTAATCAACTGGAAATGGGAAGTGTCATGCGTTAGCGTTTAGTGTTTTATATCTACTTTGTGATACGATTTGGGTTTGTGCAAATATAAATGGTTAAAACATTACTTTTAAGCTTTTCTTAAAAAGTGTCATGTATCCGGGTATGACACACTTTTTTTTCGAACCCAAATCGAGTGCAACTGTCAAATATCGACATGTATGTAATGAATGTTACATGTGTTTAAGTACAGTTATGGTGTTTTTATTTCGTATTTTCTTATTTAAATTGCATTTTTAAAGGTGTCTCATACCCGGATACAAAATTTGTAACGATATGGACATTTCAAATATCAATATTAATGTAACGAAAAATTAATAAAAGTTTATGCTTATACACAGTGATGGGGTTTTTATTTCATATTTTCTGATTTTCATTGCATTTTTCTATGTGTCTCATACCCGGATACAAAATTTAAATTGCTAAAAAAAAAGTACTTAGGAAAGTGGCCATAACTTTTAAATGTGAAGAAATAACTTTCTACGTCCTTCAGAAGAAAGTTGTGTGTATTTCTTACCTTTTGAACGATATACAAAAACCAGTAAAAAGTTATGGCTCAAAAACAAAACCCGTCTTATACCCGGATACATTCCCTTACCTATTTTCCTCACTTCAATTTGAATTTTCACTGGAAAAATTAAATTGTAATCAAAATTTTTTTTTATTTGGAAAATCAATACTGTGTACACTTTTTTGACGTAAAACTTCATTTCTCATCGTTACAGAATCGCATTCTTTGCGTTTTCACGAATTTTCGTGTACACTGAGTTCTTCACAGTTACAGAATCCGCTCCCAGGTAACATCAATTTATTCTCCCAAATGATTGTATTCAATAGAATTTGAAACCTTAAAAAATAACACAAAACATTAAATTGTAAGTTGCACGAATCGACGACTGATTTTCAAAGTTAATTCTGATAATTTCATAGCTTTTTCAAGCGTGCGTCTATTTATGATGATTTGTTAGAGTATACTGAAACAAGTAACAAAAAAATTACAATCAAAATTTAATTTTTTTTGTTATTTTTTACAATTTGAAGTACTATCAGTCTTAACAAAACACCCTTTACCTAAGTTGACAAAAAAAAAGATATAAACAAATTTGACAGTAAACAACTTTAACGTTAAAAATTGTTTACAATTAAAAAAATTTTCCAATAAACTTTCAAAAATTCATGATTAAGTTTGGCATTTGCCAAAAAAATATATAACAAAGCATCAATGAAATCATTTTTATCTGGAGTACCCTAACCTAATTTATTTTTCTATAAGTCAAAGGACAGTTTAAATCTTGAAATCTTTTATTTGAAAATGAGAACATAGAACAGTGTTTCGCGTAGAACAATCTAGGTGGACAAAATTCGTTAACAGATATCTAAATATCATTAATGAGGTAATGTCAACAATATCTCCAAATAATAATAACTTATAAATGGTAATCACTGACTTTATTCAATAACAATTTATTTATAAACGCGATGTGTGTAAAGTGAAATAATGAAATTTACGCCCTAGAAAAAAATTATCACTAAACCCTTTTTTAGAAAAAACAACTTTACAGAAACATGAGACTTCACCGAACGCTAAAATTGCACTAACATAAGCTTTAGGTATTGACGTAAAGTTTGATCATGAATAACGGTAAATTTTATGTATGCAATCGAAAATATCAGCGTGGCCCATATTACCCACGTAGTCCATATTACCTTCGCTTACCCTACTATAAGGCTCAAAATCACCAAGGTGAGAAATTTTAAGATTGATTTTGTGACAAAATATATCACAAGCAATTATCATGGCAAGTAGGTTATGTTGTAGCTTAATCTGTCTTAAACGAAACCTGTAATAGAGGAAGCACAGAATTCATTACTTTCTGTGTTATATTGCTTTTACTAGCTACCAACAAAACACTTGTCAAGTTGTATTGTGGTGTGAGCTTACTGTTCCATGTTTTTGTGTAAAAAACACCAACATTACAAGAGGCAAATCAGATAGAAATATATATCGCTGCGATTCACGTCAATTTTATTTAAGAAAATATAAAATTTTTCTGAAATTTTGAAAAAAAAAAAAATATTTTTCTATTTAATTAAATTTGATTCATTTTTTGAGTCTGACGGGGGTGCTTCGGAATTTGCTTTCGATGACTCGGGTTTTCGCGATCCACGTGGAAGACCGAGAAAAAGCTGTAAGTCCCGTTCAAGTTCATTTGGATCGCAGGGCTCAAACCATTCAAAGAAACAAAGAAGACATGAAATGAATGATTCTGACCAACCAAAAACAAGCAAAAGCTCTGAAAACCCTTTTGCAATTCCACCTCTAAGATTATTTGGCAAAAATGTGGAAGAAATATCATTAATTGCAACAGCAGTAATTAAAAATCATAAAAATATTAAAATAAAACTAACTCAGTTTGGTACACAAATATTTTTAGCTACAGTAGAAGAATTTAAACTAATGAAAGAGCGCTGCCAATTATTAAACATAAAATTTTTTACTCATGCACTCAGAGAGGAGCAAACAAAACAGTTTGTACTATATGGCTTTGATGATTCCATTTCAGTGGAAACAATTAAAAGAAGTCTCTGTAAGCTTGGAAAATCTCCCATTGAAATCAAAACTATGAATATAAACAGACCAAGATATACCGCTCAGCGCTCGTATATATTATATTACAATATTGCAGATAAGATGACCCTTGAAAAGTTTAGTGTTATTCACCAAATTGGTTTTCTTAAGGTAAACTTTCAATTGTTTATTAAAAAACAAACTGGCCCATCTCAATGTGCGAACTGTATGACTTACGGCCATGGTGCTCGACACTGCTTTCTTACATCAAAATGCATAAAATGTGGCGGAAATCACAAGTCACAGTGTTGTCCTGAAAATATTATTCAAAATGATCCGAAATCGAAAATACCAACTGAAAAAGTCCGCTGTGCCAATTGTAATGGTCCACATACAGCTAATTTCAAGGGCTGTCCAAAAAGACATGAATTTCAACAAATCCAAGTGGCCATGAATCAAAGAAGCAAGGTTTTAGGACGTCGTCCAAGATTCAACATTGCTGATAAGCAACAATTTCCTCCACCATCTTTTAATCGTAACAATCAACAGCAGTTCTTATCAGAGCCACCACTACTATCTGAACAGCAAAACTCACGATTTTGGAGTGATATCGCTAGCAATAAAAACAATATGGCCAATCAATTATTGAATATGTCGCAACTTCTTCACGCATTTCAATACCTTGTTGGTGAACTCAGTAAGTGTAAATCGTCTATTGATCAATTGTCTGTTGTACTTCATTATGCTCAAAAGTATGTTTATCGTACTATAATGCAAGACCATAACTCAAAACTAAAAATTCTTTATTGGAACACTAATAGTGTCGAAAACAAAATCATAGAGCTTGTTTTGTAGCTTTATGAAAACTAATTTTATTAGTATTGCGTGTATATGCGAAATGTACTTAAAATCTAATTCTTTGCTGCACTCTGACCCAGAATTCCAAATTTATCGTAATGATCGTGATGACGAATGGCGCACAGTGATGTGATTAGTACATGCTAGACGGAAAAAACTATTTTTTTGCAGTTTTTTATGTTTTAGGTATGGAAAAGTACAAAAAAAAATTATTTCAGAATTTTTGGACAAGTGGGTGTGGCACCTCCCATACAACTTATTTACATTTTCGGCTATATCTTAAAAACGGAACGACGAAAAAATCTGCAATAACGAAATTTTTAAGTAGACGTGTAATATTTGATTTCTAAGGCACTAATAATATTAATAATATTAATATAATAAATAATATTAATATAATAATAATGCTTAGCAAGTATCGGTGATGATATTTGATAATTTTGGAGGGTACCTTTTTACTCTTCAGAAAGTACTTTTTCGGTTGCGAGAGTACTTTTTAATAACATGATTAAATAAGCTTTTATTTTGTTGCTGACGCAAATATATATTTCAGTTTTATTATATAGAAAAAATAACAAAAACAATAAACAAAGGATTTAAAAAAAAAATAAAAATATTTGAGGATTTATTGATTTTTTTTTTCTGTGTATTAACATAACGTGTTGTGTTAGTTATGTTACGCGGATTAGAGCTCGAAGTAATGAAATTACCCAAAAACAATTCATAATATTTAGAAAAAATATTCGGAACCTGGATTTGAAATTTAATTAATAGCATTTTTAGGACAATCAAATAAGTTTAAAAAAAAAAAAAATACAATGTCAAGTTTGCGCACTTAGGCACTCCTAGTGCTTAAAGTAGATATAATACTCATTTGAAAAAAAAAAAAGTTTGGTGAAAATATCAAGTGGCCATTTTTTTTTAATTACCAAAATATTTAACCAAATTTTTCGTTTTTAAAAGTAATTTACACTTCACAAAAATAGGTTTTTTTTATTTCGTGTATTTTTTTATTTTTTTTCTCAGTGTAAAAATATTGTGTGTTATATTACAAATATTCAACTCCCATAAAAAGTCTCATCGACTTAAAATTATATATATTTCAGACAATACGGTCAGAGCCTAATTAATACAGTAATATTTAGTACCATCATATAGATTAAGAAAAAAAGTCAAAGGTAAATTTGCGCACTTAGGCATTCCCAGGGCTTAAAGTAGACATAACACTGATTAAATAAAGAAAGTTTGGTAGTAATACGGAGTGGCCTATTTTTTTTTTTCCAAAATTTTTTGCAGAATTTGGCGTTTTTTCACATTTATCTCTCTAAATTCTATTCTATAGCATCAACATTTTAAAAGATTTGGTTTTGAATTTATAATATTTCCATAAAAAATATCTTGGCCGTAATGAGTGCCGATTTTTAACTCTTTTCGATATTGGGAAGTATTAAAAAAAAATTGTGAAAATAGCAACTAATTTCATGGACACAAATTTAGAAAACATCATTTTTAGGCCAACTTTGACGATTTTTGGTATTTTATGTAGAAAGCGGAGGTAAATAAAAAATTACTTATGAGTTAATTACATATTTTCTGATATTTTTTCATATTCGGAATGTAAAAATTCGATTTCGAGTTTTTTCCGTCTAGCTTGTACTGATCGCATCACTGGATGGAATAAAGTCATAACTCCTGTTTGGAAGCAGCTAGAAGCCTGAAATTTTCAGCAATGAAATATATTATAGAAAGGGTACTTCACAATAAAAATGGACGGTATACGTCAAGTGGGCGTGGCGCAACTTCTACATGGCAGTAGGTAGAGACCCGATTTTTAAGGGGTTTTACTTTATTATGGAAACAGTACCTTACATCAAAATGAACGGTGTACGTCAAGTGGGCGTGGCACATGCCTTCTTCGTTTTTTCACTGATTTGAAGTTTAGTGAAAAAAAAAATTTTAAAATTAAAAATTAATTAATTTACTTAATCATCATTATAACAAAGCATCAGATGGTTAACACAAACAATTACAATCTACCTGAATAATTTTCAAACATCTTCTTTCCTCGCTTCTTGTTAAATTACCCATTATAAAGCATTTCCGTGTAATAGGTGTGTAACCTAAAAATGCAAAAATTGAAGGGGCACCTAAGGGCAGCTAATTTTTTCTTCACTATTTACATGACAATTCATAGATAAGAGAAACATAAACAGTTTTGCAATATCGATCAATATGGGCAGTTAAAAGTTTAACCAAACTTTGGGCAACACAAAAAAGTAGTACAAAAACAATACACTTTTTACATTAATTTTTTCTCCCCAAATAATATTTTAATTAAACACATATTCACAGTAAAATTAATTCATACCTGACTTAATTCAGGAAAAAAACAATAATTTAAAAAAGTTTTCTAGTTCACTCACACGAACTCTTCAAAGATGCTGCTAAAAATAGACTGTGAACTTATAATAACTGCATTGATGCAATTGCTCATGTTTCGATCAACATAGCAAAAAAAATAATGCGTAAATGTAAACAAACAATATACCGTTATGAAATGTGGTCAATTCTCAATCTACTATTAAAAAAGTTTCATGCTTTTGAAAAACTAGAAAATTGACTTTATTCCATCTAGATTGAGCTTTCGGACCACTGTGCGGCGTGGCGGTGGAGTTGCGATAATAATCCAAAAAGCAATTCAACATAAATTGCTTCCGATTGTTAAAACTTCACTGATAGAAAACATTTCCTTATTAGTTAAGCTGAACAATAGCAATATTCGAATCCTAAGTTGTTATCTTCCTGGTTCAACCTCTAACAACGACATAAATCAACATTTTAAAAACGATTTGAGAAAAATTACACAATTTCGAAATGCATTTTACGCTGTAGGTGATTTCAATGCAAAACATCGACAATGGAATTGTCTAAGAGCTAATACTGCAGACAAATTACTATTTGAAAAATTATCGCAAGGAAACATATTTGCTTTTTATCCATCTGAATTCACCCATCATCCTGGTGACATCAGAAAAAATCCATCTACAATTGATTTATGTCTAACCAATGGATATTATGCTTTAAGCGATTTTGAAGTGCATCGTCTGGGGTCTGATCACAATGGAGTTGTTTTTGAAATTGACACAAACGATAATCTGAAAATGAATGACCTTTACTGTCAGCCCTGCTTTCGTGAAACAAGGTGGGATGTTTATCCGCATTTCATCAATGAAAAGCTTAAAGATTCAATTCCAAATCAGACAATCACGTCGGTAAATATTGTTGATGAAATGGTAAACACACTGAACTATACTATTTTGGATGCTACACTGTAAATATAACAGATGAAATCAAAACAAAAATCAAGCTAAGAGCCATTTTTGAAAGAAAATTTCAGAGATGTCCTTTCCCACTTATGAAGGCTTTCTTCAAAACGCAAGTCAATGCACTTCAAAAGAATATCAAAAATGATATAAATAATCTTCGAAACATTAATTGGAACCACAAGTTAAGTAATATTCATCCCGGTAACCGTAATAAAGGATTATGGCAAGTAACAAAATTTCTTAAGAGACGAAGTCAAAACATACCAACCCTTAAAAGTAGTGACAATATTTCAACAACACCTGCTGAGAAAACGCAAGCTCTTGCTAATAATTTTAAGCAATCATTTCAAAACTCCCTCGCTAGTGATAATCCTGTATTCACTTCCGAAGTAGAGGAAAAAGTACTAGCTAACACACGTAAGGAAGTAGCAGAAAATATACCTTATCTTCCTACTGTTGAAGAAACAATTACAACTATTGTATTAAGAGCCTAAAAAACTCAAAAGCACCTGGCTTAGATAAGATTAACAATATTTTTATAAAAAAATTGCCTCGACTTGGATTTTTGTTTTTACATCATATCTTGGAAGGAAGCAAATATAATTCCAGTTCTAAAACCTAATAAAAAAGCATCGGATCCAAAAAGTTACCGCCCGATATCGTTGTTAAGCTCGTTGAGCAAAATACTTGAGCGAATTATTCTTAGGCGAATTCAAGATCACATTGAAGAACATAATATTATTCCGTCTGAACAGCATGGATTTATGTCAGGGAAGTCGACAACTCACAAACTTTACCGCATTCAAAATCATATAAAGAATAATCTTCAAATGAAACAATCCACAGGGATGATACTATGTGACATTGAGAAAGCTTTTGATTCAGTTTGGCATTCTGGACTTATACTTAAAATGATCAACTATGGTTTCCCACGATATTTAATTAATATATGCAATTGTTTCCTTAGAGACCGTTCTTTTATAGTTTCGATCAAACAAACAATATCCATACGTCACCAAATACCATTTGGAGTACCACAAGGAGCTGTACTTAGCCCAACGTTATATAATATATTTATATCAGATGCACCGCATCTCAGAAATCGCTTTAAAGCATTTTTTGCTGATGATACAGCTTCTTATGCCACTTCAAGATATAGAGCCCCAATAGTTCTTACTCTACGAAAAGCATTATCTACCTATATGACATACTATATAAAATGGAAAATTAAAATTAACATCTCTAAGACCAAAGCAATTTTCTTTACGCGCCGGAGAACTCTTGAAATCGCCAGGAGACCTATTTGCATCAATAACATTTCTATAAATTGGGAGCATGAAGTCAAATATTTGGGCTTAGTTTTTGACAAAAAATTAACTTATAAAAACCACATCGATTACACATTGGAAAAAATCAACAAATCCATCAAAATGTTATACAGCATAATTAACAAAAACTCTAACCTGAGTAGAAATAACAAACTACTGTTATACAAAGTTGTATTCAGGCCAATTATAGCATACGGGTGTCCAGTTTTTCAAAATATTGCTAAAAGTCACCTCAAAAAGATGCAAATTGCGCAAAATAAATTGCTTAAAATGTGCTTAAATCGTAATTGGTGGTCATCTACAGAAGCAGCTTACAATGATGCTGAAATTGAGCATTCAATAATATAACCACCCGCTTTTTGTTTAGGCTAGAATAAGATATACCTATGTTTTTTGTTTAATTTTAAGTTTGTTTTTGTAATATAACAAGTCTATTTATTCTAAAGGGTATGTTTTATCCAAAGAAATTATATGCTAGTTTTGTTAAAACTAATAACTATCTTTCGTAGTTGTAATATTTAGCTTAAAAGCTAAGTCTCTAAATTGATAAATTTGGAATTGAATTGGAACAAAAGGCAAAAATGCATTGCAAAAAAAAAAAACCATTTCATCAAAGCTTTCACTAGAAATTGTCATTTCGGGAACGCTTTTGAAAAGCTCATAAAATGGCCAAAAAATACTTTAGTATGATTTTTTTGCTTAATATAATTGCAAAGTATATGTATGTATGTTAGGCCGGGTCAATTTGTTCGAGAGGCAAAAAATTGGCAAAGAGTATAGCAACAAAAAAATCTATGGAAAATTCTAAAAAACTTTGCCCAAGAAACCATGGGTCTAAAATCAATATCGAAAGGCAAAGCTCTAACGATAATAAAAAACATATTTACCTGTGTTTTGTCGTAGCGATTCGTCCAAGAATGATGGAAATCAAACACGCGTTAGCGTTTAGTGTTTTATATCTACTTTGTGATACGATTTGGGTTTGTGCAAATATAAATGGTTAAAACATTACTTTTAAGCTTTTCTTAAAAAGTGTCATGTATCCGGGTATGACACACTTTTTTTTCGAACCCAAATCGAGTGCAACTGTCAAATATCGACATGTATGTAATGAATGTTACATGTGTTTAAGTACAGTTATGGTGTTTTTATTTCGTATTTTCTTATTTAAATTGCATTTTTAAAGGTGTCTCATACCCGGATACAAAATTTGTAACGATATGGACATTTCAAATATCAATATTAATGTAACGAAAAATTAATAAAAGTTTATGCTTATACACAGTGATGGGGTTTTTATTTCATATTTTCTGATTTTCATTGCATTTTTCTATGTGTCTCATACCCGGATACAAAATTTAAATTGCTAAAAAAAAAGTACTTAGGAAAGTGGCCATAACTTTTAAATGTGAAGAAATAACTTTCTACGTCCTTCAGAAGAAAGTTGTGTGTATTTCTTACCTTTTGAACGATATACAAAAACCAGTAAAAAGTTATGGCTCAAAAACAAAACCCGTCTTATACCCGGATACATTCCCTTACCTATTTTCCTCACTTCAATTTGAATTTTCACTGGAAAAATTAAATTGTAATCAAAATTTTTTTTTATTTGGAAAATCAATACTGTGTACACTTTTTTGAAGTAAAACTTCATTTCTCATCGTTACAGAATCGCATTCTTTGCGTTTTCACGAATTTTCGTGTACACTGAGTAACATCAATTTATTCTCCCAAATGATTGTATTCAATAGAATTTGAAACCTTAAAAAATAACACAAAACATTAAATTGTAAGTTGCACGAATCGACGACTGATTTTCAAAGTTAATTCTGATAATTTCATAGCTTTTTCAAGCGTGCGTCTATTTATGATGATTTGTTAGAGTATACTGAAACAAGTAACAAAAAAATTACAATCAAAATTTAATTTTTTTTGTTATTTTTTACAATTTGAAGTACTATCAGTCTTAACAAAACACCCTTTACCTAAGTTGACAAAAAAAAAGATATAAACAAATTTGACAGTAAACAACTTTAACGTTAAAAATTGTTTACAATTAAAAAAATGTTCCAATAAACTTTCAAAAATTCATGATTAAGTTTGGCATTTGCCAAAAAAATATATAACAAAGCATCAATGAAATCATTTTTATCTGGAGTACCCTAACCTAATTTATTTTTCTATAAGTCAAAGGACAGTTTAAATCTTGAAATCTTTTATTTGAAAATGAGAACATAGAACAGTGTTTCGCGTAGAACAATCTAGGTGGACAAAATTCGTTAACAGATATCTAAATATCATTAATGAGGTAATGTCAACAATATCTCCCAATAATAATAACTTATAAATGGTAATCACTGACTTTATTCAATAACAATTTATTTATAAACGCGATGTTTGTAAAGTGAAATAATGAAATTTACGCCCTAGAAAAAAATTATCACTAAACCCTTTTTTAGAAAAAACAACTTTACAGAAACATGAGACTTCACCGAACGCTAAAATTGCACTAACATAAGCTTTAGGTATTGACGTAAAGTTTGATCATGAATAACGGTAAATTTTATGTATGCAATCGAAAATATCAGCGTGGCCCATATTACCCACGTAGTCCATATTACCTTCGCTTACCCTACTATAAGGCTCAAAATCACCAAGGTGAGAAATTTTAAGATTGATTTTGTGACAAAATATATCACAAGCAATTATCATGGCAAGTAGGTTATGTTGTAGCTTAATCTGTCTTAAACGAAACCTGTAATAGAGGAAGCACAGAATTCATTACTTTCTGTGTTATATTGCTTTTACTAGCTACCAACAAAACACTTGTCAAGTTGTATTGTGGTGTGAGCTTACTGTTCCATGTTTTTGTGTAAAAAACACCAACATTACAAGAGGCAAATCAGATAGAAATATATATCGCTGCGATTCACGTCAATTTTATTTAAGAAAATATAAAATTTTTCTGAAATTTTGAAAAAAAAAAAAATATTTTTCTATTTAATTAAATTTGATTCATTTTTTGAGTCTGACGGGGGTGCTTCGGAATTTGCTTTCGATGACTCGGGTTTTCGCGATCCACGTGGAAGACCGAGAAAAAGCTGTAAGTCCCGTTCAAGTTCATTTGGATCGCAGGGCTCAAACCATTCAAAGAAACAAAGAAGACATGAAATGAATGATTCTGACCAACCAAAAACAAGCAAAAGCTCTGAAAACCCTTTTGCAATTCCACCTCTAAGATTATTTGGCAAAAATGTGGAAGAAATATCATTAATTGCAACAGCAGTAATTAAAAATCATAAAAATATTAAAATAAAACTAACTCAGTTTGGTACACAAATATTTTTAGCTACAGTAGAAGAATTTAAACTAATGAAAGAGCGCTGCCAATTATTAAACATAAAATTTTTTACTCATGCACTCAGAGAGGAGCAAACAAAACAGTTTGTACTATATGGCTTTGATGATTCCATTTCAGTGGAAACAATTAAAAGAAGTCTCTGTAAGCTTGGAAAATCTCCCATTGAAATCAAATCTATGAATATAAACAGACCAAGATATACCGCTCAGCGCTCGTATATATGGAAATCAAACACGCAAAAAATGTTTTGCAGATACTTTTTTTTGGGCGAGTATCGTACAAAGCAAATCAAACGCGTACGTTTGTCAACAACCAATGTAAAAATAAGTTGAGGCTAAGAGAAAACGATTACAGTTGCATTTAACTATTTATCTCGACACACTGCCAAAAGGTGGCGGTGTCCCACGATTCCCCACTTTCCCGTACTTGTTTCATATAAAATTATTCAAAGTATTTGAATTAGTTGTTTTTTTTTCTCCATTCGTCGCGACCCCTTGCGATGACTTTGATTTCTTGCCACGACTTTCCCGGTTCTTGGATTTCCTTTTCCAGCGACCTTTTCCAGTTGGTTTTGGGTCTACCACGTCCTCTACTGCCGTGTGGATTCCACTCAAGAGCCTGGCGGCAAACTTCGCTGTGTAGTTTCCGGAGAGTGTGACCAATCCATTCCCATTTGCGCAGCTTGACCTCGTTTGCTATAGCCCTCTGATTGTATTTTTGATGTAGCTCAGCATTTGATATAGTGCGAGGCCACCAAACCTTTAGTATACGCCTTAAGCATTTGTTGACGAATACTTGCAGCTTGTTCGTTAGTTGTTCAGTAAAAAGCACCCATATAACAAAATCGATTTCACATTCGAATCAAAAATGCGCACTCTCGTTTTAGTGGATATAACGGATGAAGACCATATATTGTTCAGTTGAGCAAACGCGCCTTTTGCTTTTGCTATTCTTGAGTTAATATCCACTTTTGCTCCACCATCCATGGCGATAATGCTACCTAAATACGTGAAGCTATCGACGTTTTCGATATCATCACTGCGAGCTCTAAACGTGATGTCATTCCTGTTTGCGTTTAGTTTCATGTTTTTAGTCTTGGATACGTTGAGTTTTACGCCAGCCTTTTGTGATTCCAAGTCAAGGTCTTCAATTTTGCTTTGCATATCTGAATGTTTGGACGATAAGAGGCAGATGTCGTCAGCGTAGTCGAGATCTTCCAGATGTTCGGTAAAGTTCCATTGGATACCCCTTTTGGCCTTATTAAGAGCTTTATCTAGGATATCATCAAGAACGATATGGAAGAGTGATGGTGATAGTAGACACCCCTGCCGTACGCCTGAATTAGTGGTGAATGTCGGTGACAACAACCCATTGTGTAACACACTACATTTAAAGCCTTCATATTGTGCACGTACTAAGTTTATGGCCTTTGCGACAATACCTCTTCGTTGCAGTGAAACCCAGATGTTTTCTCGGGAGACACTGTCGAAGGCAGTGCTATATGTAGTCTACGAAGACAAGTTGAAGTGCAGCACGCCACTCGCATGATTGTTCGACTATTATTCTAAGGCTGTTGATTTGATCCACGCAAGATCGGTTTCGCCGGAATTCTGCTTTCGAATGGCCGAATAAAGTTTTTTGTTTACCCTGTTCAAAAGCACTTTCGTCAATAGTTTTGATGGTACTGAGAGCAAGGTAATGCCTCTATAGTTTCGGCACTCGTTTAGTTCACCTTTTTCGGCAGTTTGATTAATCTTCTGGCAAACGCTCTTCGCTCCAGATTTTGGTGAGCAGAGGATGGATAATTTTAGCTGATGTTATGGGGCATGCCTTTAGCAGTTCAGCTGTTATTTGATCTATACTGGCGGCCTTGTTGTTTTTCATGCTTTGTATAGCTTTCACTATTTCATCGATTGTAGGCGGTGGTGTTTGTATTCGACTACTACTGCTTGTCACTGCGGCAGTTATATGGTGATTCTGGTTGTGGGGATGTGGTAGACATGGGATTAAGTATATCACAAAAATACTCTTTCAACTCTTTAGTTGGTCATCCGCGGATGTTAAAAGATTTCCATTTGTGTCTTTGATAGGGCGGCTCTGTTGGTGTTTTCTGCCAGATAAACTGCGGGTGATATCGTAAAGCTCCCTGAGATTTGGAGCATTTGCAGCGCTTTCGTCTTCGCTCGCGAGGTCGTTATACATTCTTCTTTTGTCTTGTCTGCACGATCGCCTAACTTCTATGCTGAGAGAGTTAAGCCCCTTTTCGTCGACGTTCTTTTGCGCTCTAGTTTCAGCATCGTCTCTCAGTTTTTTCGCGCTTCTTCTTTTTTCAACAAGACCTTACGTTTCCTCGCTCATCCAGTGTTCGAGGGTCGAAACCCAAGTATTTTTTCACTGAAGTTTAAGAACGCCTTCTTAGCTGCCCTACATGATGTTTCAATACTTCCACCACAATCGAACGGAACTGTTTTAAGTTCTTCTACGAAAGATCTGCATATCTCGTCGTTCTTAAGCTTAAGCACGTCGAATTTTTTTGCTACAGATTGTTCGCTGATACGTTTACTAGCGGCGAGTTTTAGTCGAATGACCGCGACGAGAAGATGGTGGTTGGAGCCTATGTCAGCGGCCCTCTTTACTCGTACGTCCAGAAGACTCCCTCTCCATTTTCTGCTAATACAGAAGTGGTCGATTTGGTTTTCAGTGATGTTTTTTGGAGACATCCAAGTAGCTTTATGGCATTTTTTGTGTGGGAAAAGCGTACCCCCAATGACAAGACCAGCTGCATTGCAGGCGTCAATGAGAAGCAATCCATTATCGTTTCTCGCACCCAAATTTGTTTGCAATCACGTGCTCAAGGTAAAGGTTTTCTGAGCCTACTTTGGCATTTAAATCGCCCATAACCATTATTATGTCGTTCTTGTGAGCACTGAGGTAGATGTTTTGCATCATATAAACACCAATTTGAAACTGCCTAACATAAAAGTTAAAGTCTCTAAATTTAACTTTTCTTATGAAAGAGTCACTTCCTCGTTTCGCTTAACTTTGCCTTCCAATGTATTTGAGAAGTTGATTGATCCCTTGTTTTGGCCTAAAAATGTGGTAGTTCATGAGTTCGTTCCTCGGCATAAGTCAAATCGTCAAAGTGTTAGCTCAAAAAGTCTTACTTTGCCTAATAATACTCAAAATACTTCTCTGCCTTCTCAAGATTCTGCTTCAAAAAACTAATTGAATTTTATATACTTTATCAGAATGTTAGGGGCTTAAATACTAAGCTTAATAACATCTTTATTAACAGTAGTGGATTTGAATACCATATTATCTGTTTTTCTGAAACATGGCTAAAACCCAGTACGTAAAGTACTGAAGTTTTTGCAAGCAACTTCATAATATATCGTAAAGATAGAAATTCTATTCCAAATAATAATTCTAGTGGTGGTGGTGTTTTAATCGCTGTCTTCTCAAACTTATTCTCCCAAGAAATCGTTTTGGAAGAGTTCCTAGACATTGAATTCTGTTGTGTTTTAGTTAAATTTCAACTCTTTACCTTATATATAACCTGTTCATATATTCCACCTCACTCCAGCTATGATGTTTACATTAAACATAATAATGCAATAAAACTTGTAAGCTATAAGTTAAAAGCTGACGCTCACTTAATGGTTACAGGTGATTTTAATTTACCAAACATCTCTTGGAGTTCCAATACTTTGGATCCTATAAAGTTGCTTCCATCGCCAGGCAACCAGCTTGAAACAGATTTTTTAAATTCTTTGGGACTTTTTCAAGTAAATCACGTACTGAATCTGAGATCTAGAACGTTAGATTTGATTTTCTTTGATGACAGTGATATTATTCGTGTCTCACGCTGTGATCCTTTAGCGTTGCCTGAAGACTCCTGCCATCCTTCCCTGGAAATTGTATTAGAAGTACATGTGACTAGTAGCATTGAAGACAGTTTCACAGGCGATAAATCTTTTTACTTCAAGAAAACTAATTATGTTTTATTGAATGAGATGCTATCTGAAATTGATTGGAACTCTGTTCTTCATCTCGATGAAGACATCATTACGGCTAAAAGTCTTAAGGATATAGTCTTATCCTTTAATAATGCTGTTATCGGTTGTTTTGAACATTCTGTACCAAAATTTTTTAAATCTGCTTCTTCTGGCCCAATCTGGTTTACTAATGTGATACGTAAATTGAGAAACTTAAAATCTAAACTTTACAAGAAGTTCAAAATGTCGTCCAAATCTACAGACTACACCAAGTATTGTTCTGCAAGGAATAGGTATCAATTATTATGCAATAAGGCCTATCAATCATACCTACAAAAGGTAAAACTAAATTTGAAATCCGATCCCAAGTCTTTCTGGAGCTTCATTAAATTAAAACGAAAGTATAATGCCTTTCCAACGACAATGAAATACGATGAAGTGGAATCCGATGATGATTTTAATATTTGTAATCTTTTTGCAAAATTTTTTCAATCTACTTACTCATCGTCCACATATAATTGTAATGATTATCCTTTTCCAGTAGCTTCGGGTCTGGTAAGAATGCCACATATTGATAAGGACATCGTCCTTAGCAAATTAAGCAAAATTAAAATTTCATTTGCTGCAGGACCCGATGGTATTCCATCTTGTGTTCTTAAAAATTGCTGTGAAGTTCTCGCTTTCAAAATCTATGAAATATTCAAAAAATCTCTAACTTGCGGCATTTTCCCTGAAATGTGGAAAGCATCTTTTATAATTCCTTAACATAAATCTGGTAGCAGATCTATGATATCTAATTATAGGGGGATTGCTAAATCAAGCGCACTGCCTAAACTTTTCGAGCACATTTTAACTTTGCAAATTGCTCATAGTTCTAATCCTTACATTTCTCCTCACCAGCATGGCTTTTTGCAAGGTAGATCAACTGTAACAAATTTGATGGAGTTCTCTACTTGCACAATCAATAATTTTGATAAGGGCTATCAGACTGATGTTATTTACACCGATTTCAGTAAAGCTCTCGATGTTGTTAATCATGATTTGTTGCTTTTAAAACTATCCTTGATGGGTTTTCCAAGTCTTTTGCTTGAATGGATTCGTTCTTATTTACGCAACAGAACTCAGTGTGTCTTATTTAAGGGAATAAAATCAAATGAATATCCCGTTACATCTGGAGCTCCCCAGGGCAGTCATATTGGTCCATTATTATTTATTTTGTTTATGAATGATCTGCCATCCGTCATAAATACTAGTTACGAGCTAATGTATGCCGACGACTTCAAACTTTTTAAGCCTATCAAAAATGCATTTGACTCTTTCTGCCTACAACATGATATTGATAATTTTACTGCTTGGTGTAAAATTAATTGCATGACCTTAAATTTAAATAAATGCAAATTAATGTCATTTTCACGCAGGCCTTTAATTCTTTACAACTACAAAGTTGATGATAGCATTCTGGAACGTCTTATATCCTTTGAAGACCTAGGAGCAACCATGGATTCCAAACTAAGCTTTAATCTACATATCTCCAAAATTGTAAGCAAAGCTAATAGTGTTCTCGGTTTCATGAAACGTTGTTCTAAAGAATTTTCTGATCCTTACGTAACAAAGTTATTATTCACCTCGCTCGTACGACCCATTTTAGAGTATGGTTCTGTTGTTTGGAGTCCTCATTATGAATGCCATATCAATTCTATTGAATCAGTTCAAAAACAGTTTCTTTTATTTGCTTTAAGAAATCTTCCATGGGATCCTAGCATCAATTTGCCCCCTTATAGACATCGGTTGAAGCTAATTAATTTACCTACTCTAAAAAATCGGAGAACCATGCTTAACATATGTTTTTTACTTAAGCTTATAAAAGGCGATATTATTAGTGAATACTGAATTTTTGAATAAGTTTTTTCAGGCTAGAGGTCACTAGCCTGAAAAAACTTATTCAAAAATTCAAAATCATAAGGTCCAACAAAATATCAATAATATTAGTGAATACTTATTAAGTATTGTAACCTTTAATGTACCTTATCGCCCAACTAGAAATGTTGAATTTTTCCATCTGCGTCATCATAGAACTAACTACATGCTTCAAGAGCCACTTCGACGCTCTTGTAGTGATTTTAACATGGTTTTTAATGTAATCGATTTTAATGAATCCTTTTATCAAATTAATAAAAAAATTATAGATTACTTGGAAAACATCATTCTGTAAGATTGCAGCGGCTTGTCACAGAGTGCTACTTTGCTATTTTCTTTAAGAACTAAGCGTCCATTGTGCACGCGTTCTTTTGAATTTCAGCATCCACAGTCCATAACTGTGCCAACTCTTTACATCGCTTAGCTGCGGTATCATTTTCAGCCGACAAGAAATACAACGATTATTATGACATGCATCGTTACATCATCCACTAATTTCATTTAGATGGCAATTCATCGTACCAGCTTCCACAAAGCGTTTCATCTAACGCTGTGGCCATACCGCTCCTTCCAGCGCTTTTCGTCGAGATAGTGGTTGCAATGTGTAGCGTCCATCTAGCGCTATGGTTGTTCTTGAGCACCATTCTCTGCCGTACCATAGCTCCTGGGCAAAGTGTTCAGAAAAGCAATTTAAGAAAACTCTTGCGAGTATTCTTTCAAATTGCATATTTCAATAATGCTTTGTTCCGGTACTATTTGAACCACTTTGTTTGTAACCACTACTTTCATCATACCAGCTTCCACAAAGCGTTTCATCTAACGCTGTGGCCATACCGCTCCTTCCAGTGCTTTTCGTCGAGATAGTGGTTGCAATGTATAGCGTCCATCTAGCGCTAGGGTGGTTCTTGAACACCATTTTCTGCCGTGCCATAGCTCCTGGGCAAAGAGTTCAGAAAAGCAATTTAAGAAAACTCTTGCAGTATTCTTTCAAATTGCATATTTCAATAATGCTTTGTTCCGGTACTATTTGAACCACCGTGTTTGTAGCCACTACTTTCGGATCCAGCCGGCTGTTACCTGGCTCTTATTTGTGAGCTGTATTTATACGAAATTATAATTTTTAGTCTCGCTCATTTGTTTTAATGTTTATATTTTTCTATTGTATTATAAAAAAATCATTATTGTAATTTATAAGGGCATTCAGCTCAGTAAATGAAACTTAAATAAATAAATAAACTAAGCCTTTTGAATGTGATTACGGTATTTTTAAGGCAGATATCTAAAATTGCATGGGTTAAAGTTTATTTAAGTAACGTTCCCTAAATTGATTAATTCATGAAATATAACATATTTGATATTGGGCCTTGAAATTATTTACTGCTTTGCTTTATTATGCAAAGTATTTTATGGTGGTGCATTTGAGAAAAGAAGCACATAGTAAGTTATTGAAAAACTGTAAACCGTCATTCTGGGAACGACATCGTCATTTCGGGAACACAGTTTTCGTCCAGAGCTTGGATTTATATTTTTTAGTGTCTGAGTGAAAAAAGGTTTCAGTATAGCGTTTTGAAGCTTTTGCTTGCATATGAGGTGCCACGCCCTCTTGTACGAGTTCGGAACGGAAGGACAAAGTGAATATACCCTGGGTGTAGGGCAGGGGTTGAAATAAGAAAAAATTATTACTGCAGAATTTTGTTTGTTTTTATTTGCAATTTTTTAGCAAAATTTTTATGATGGCTTATTCAAGTGATTAATACTAAATATAAATATTAAATAACAGATATCATGGCAATGATTCAATTTAAAATTGAAATTTTATTGTGAAATTTTCTTCGAATGCATCTTCATCTTCGCTTTTTTCCATTTTCCTTGCATTTATAAAAATATGTTTAAGGTAGAGTTGCAGAGTACTACATTTAAGCCCAGATTGGTGAGGTTAAACAACTAAAACAACGGTTATATGCGAAATAAAATGAGTATTTAGTTTCAACGATTAACGCAAAACAAAGTAATATGAATTTGGGTGAGAATTATTATTACAATTTTTTTACAATATTCTGTAGTTATTACTGCAAATTTGAAGTTATTACTGCAGAAATAGGGCATTACTGCAGCTTATTTCAATGCCTGGTGTAGGGTATAAAAATGCTCCTAATAGGTTACTTGATCTGTTTAATATTGGTAAGTTTATAAGATTTTTTAAAGTTTGATTTTGAATTTAACATTTATTGACACGTTCCCGGAATGCTTTTCATGTATATATTAGAGTGGTCCAAATTTTGTATGGAAAAATTAAAAGTGTTAAAATGTCAAGGTGCGCGCAACTTTTCTGAAACCCTGGATCCGGCTGATTACTAAAAGTGTTTTGAAACCAAAAAAAATTGCACAACGGTGCTTTTTATGAATTTTCGAGTCTTTGAGTACTTTTTTCAATATAAATGCTATATCTTTTATACCAAGCAAGGTATTTGGAAAAATTAAATTGAATCTTTTTAAGAATTGTTCGTGTTGTACTTAAGGAATGAAGTACTTGTTTTATAAAATGTAAAATGTATCGAATAGTATTTTGTTTAGTGTAGTTTGATACTTTTTCATTTTATTCTAAAATAAACTTTACGAACAAAAGGTTATGGGCCCAAGAGCTAACAAAAAAAAATTGTCATCAAAAAATATTAATTTTACAATCAATAAAATTTTTAAATTGCTGCATACAAAACGAAGGATGTCTACAAATTCGATGCCACAAATTGAGCGGCTCAAGGGGCGTGAAAACTTCGACCAGTGGAAGTTTGCTATTGAAACCTATTTGTAGATGGAAGATCTCTGGAAGTGTATTCAAAGCACGGAGACGGATGCAAAGAAAAATACTGTGGCGAAATCTAAATTAACTTTTTTGCTGGATCCAGTGCTATATGTGCTAATTCAGAGCGATGCAACACCAAAAGACATTTGGACAAGTCTACAACTTGCATTTCAAGATTCTGGATTAACAAGAAGGGTTAGTCTCTTGAGGAAATTGATATCAACTCGGATGGAAGATTGTGAATCAATGGAGGACTTCGTGAACGTTATTATGGGAACAGCAAATAAATTAACGAGTGTTGGTATGAAAGTATCAGACGAATGGGTTGGAACTCTGATGTTAGCGGGTTTACCGGAGATATATCATGATCATGGCTATTGAAAGTTCGGGTGTGGATATAAGTGGTGACTACGTGAAGACAAAATTGTTGCAGGATATGCAAGTAAGCAGTAAGAAAAAATCCGCGTTGCTGGGAGAAACGAGTAAGTTTTTAAATAATAAATCCCCTAAAGGTCTTAAGTGTTACGGTTGCCAAGAATTTGGACATATCAAAGCGAATTGTCCAAAAAGTAATCAAGACAATGTTTGCAGCAATGAGCGCTAGACAGAAAGGGAATAGTGATTGGTTTTTCGATTCTGGTGCAACTTCTCACATAAAAAACATAAAGAACTGTCAAGAATTTAAGATTGTCACAGCAAACAATTCTTCAATGAAGGGTGACTGTGTAGGAAATGTGAATATGGCTGTACTTAACAACAATAAAACTGATGAAATTTATTTGCGTGATGTTTTGTTAACACCTGAGGCACATGCAAATTTATTATCCATTTCAAAAATTGTGAAGAATGGCCATAAAGTTGTTTTTATTGGGTGTACAACTTAAAAACCGGAATTTTTTAGCGAAATTTGATGCTTTATTGTGGAAAAATGTTACAATATATTTTATTCAAAGTATTGTCCATTGGAAGCTACAACATTTCCCCATCTTTCAGGCAATTTATGAATTCCATCCCAAAAAAATTGCGCCGGCTTGGCGGCCAAAAATGAATCTATCCAATTTTCGATATCTTGAACTTAAGTGAAGCGTATTCCTGATAGGGCATTCTGCATCGATCGGAACAAATGGTAGTCTGATGGTGCAAGGTCTGGGCTATAAGGCGGGTGAGCCAAAACTTCCCATCCTCTATTTTCCAAATAGTTTTTCACGGGTCTTGCAACATGCGGCCGAGCGTTGTCATGATGAAAAATTATTGCTTCGTGTCTGGTCGCATTTTCCGGGCGTTTTTCGATGATGGCACGCTTCAAACGTATTAATTGTGTTCGGTACAGGTCACCTGTGATTGTCTGGCCCGATTTCAACAACTCATAATATAACGGCCCCTTCTGATCCCACCAAATACACAGCATAACCTTGGCGCCATGGATATTTGGCTTCGAGGTTGATTTGGCTGGTTGGCCGGGTTTCACGTATGACTTTTTGCGCTTGGGATTGTCATAATGGATCCATTTTTCATCCCCAGTCACAATTCGATGCAAAAATGAATTGTTTTTATGGCGCTCGAGCAGCATTTCAGACATACAGAAGCGCCGTTTAACGTCTCTCGGCTTCAACTCATAGGGGACCCAATTACCTTGCTTCTGAATGTATCCGGCGGCTTTCAAACGTTTTGAAATGGCTTGCTAAGTCACTCCCAACGATTTGGCAAGCTCGTCTTGTGTTTGACACGAATCCTCATCGAGTAGCTTCTCTAATTTTTCGCCTTCATACTTTTTTGGCTGTCCTGGGCGTTCTTTGTCTTTGATGTCAAAATCGGCACTTTTGAAGCGTTTAAACCATTCAAAACACTGTGTTTTTCCAAAGCATCGTCGCCATAAACTTCTACAAGCAAACTATGACTTTCCGCAGCAGTTTTCTTTGCAAAAAAATGACCCAACAGAACCTCCCGCAAATGCTGTCTTTTTCTCCAATTTTCGAAGTTATTCATCGTGAAAAATAATAATGATGCACACAAGATAAAATTGTTTTGTTGACTGATTTTGACAGCTGTCAAATGTACCTTCAAAATGACATATATATAAAGTTCGAGCTTTCACGATATTTGTTAGTACGGACATCCACCGTCAAATTCCGGTTTTTAAGTTGTACACCTCTGTAATTCATCCGGATGTCAAGTCATTAATCCTGACAAAGATGTTGTTGCAACTGGCAGTATCGTAGATGGGATGTTTAAGCTAAATCGCTCAAAAACGACAGTATGTGTTGCAAAGTCGACGGAAGCGTAAGCGATTAGGTCATCCATGTTATGAAAACATGAATAAATTGCAAAATTTTGCTGGAGGGGCAGAAAAAATTAGTTTCAAGAAAGAAGACTGTAGTATGTCTTAAAGGGAAGATATCTCGTTTACCATTTAAAGACATTGGAACAAGAGCTAAAGGTCTTTTGGAAATCGTCCATTTTGATTTGTGTCGTCCCATGGAAACATCGTCATTCAGTGGTTCAAGATATCTTTTGGTCTTTATAGATGATTACTCGAGGAAAGTGTTTGGTTATTTTTTGAAGACAAAAAACAAGTAGCCAATACTTTCAAAGAATTTAGGAAGCTAGTAGAAAATCAATCTGGAATAAAGATCAAAATTTTACGAACGGATAATGGGACTGAATTCTGCAATAAAAAGATGGAGATTATAATGAAGTCAAATGCTATACTTCATCAACGGGCTGCACCCTTTACACCACAACAAAACGGTATGGCAGAGCGCATGAACTGGACATTGATTGAAAAAGCGCGCTGCATGTTGATTCAAGCAAATCTCAACAAGAGATATTGGGCTGAAGCGGTGAACACTGCTATATATTTAGTCAACAAGTTACCATGTAAAGGTCATGGGAATTGCGTTCCAGAAGAAGCTTGGTCTGGAATAAAACCAACTTTAAAATACTTAAAGGTTTTTGGTTGCAAAGCAGTTCCTAAAGAAAAGAGAAAGAAGCTTGACCCCTAAGGTATGGAGCTTATATTTGTTGGTTACTGTGCAGAGCCTAAAGCATACAAATTTATTAATGCGAAAACAAACCAATTAACCGTTAACAGAAACGGAATTATTTTGGAAAATAAGTTTTTATTAAATAACAAAGCTGTCGAGGATATATTTATCCTGAATGTGTGAATTCCACTGAAGAATTGACAGAAGAAGATTCAGAAGGTGAGTTCTTCTCTGACTTCGAGGATGCAGAAGAGGATCTTGGTTCAGGTGATTTGAATAGTGAAATAACAATTCGAAATGTTTCTGATATTGCTGTTCCTCAAGATATGCAAAATTCTGAAGTTTTATCACAAGATCGCAATGTACATAATTTTTCAAATGAAAATGTTGTCACTGAGGATACGTCCGTAGAAGCTCCTGCACTCAAAAGATCTTTAAGAATCAAAAAACTTCCGGAACGCTATGCAAGAATGGGTATAGAAACGGAGTTGGCATCGATCGATTTAAAGCGCGACTCGTGATTAGAGGATACTCACAGCGAAAAGGAATTGATTATGAAGAGACGTTTGCGCCGGTTGTGCAATATTCTTCAATTCGCTTACTTTTAGCTTTAGCTGTCAAGTACGAAGTCGATATTGACCATATGGACGTTGTAACCGCGTTTTTACAGAGTGATCTTCAAGAGGATATTTATATACAATATCCTGAGGGACTTGGATACAAACCAGGGAAAGTTTGTAAATTGAAGAAATCACTTTATGGATTAAAACAAGCAAGTAGATGCTGGTACAACAAGTTGAGTCATACTCTAAAAAATTTTGGATTTAAACAGTCGATGAGAGATCATTGTGTATAGGGGGAAATAAGAACATACATAGCAATATACGTAGATGATATCCTTATTTTTTATAATGATCTCGAGCACAAGGAAAAAGTGAAAGATTTCTTAAAGAAGAAAAAGCCAAGTTTATTCTAGGATCGCGAAAAGGGTAAACTTTGGTTGGATCAGGAACGGTACATAACTGATATTTTTAAACGGTTCCAAATGGATGATTGCAAAAGCATTAGCACTCCTGTGGACGTTAGTTTTCTCCCATTAAAGATGAAGATATAGCTGAAATGAAAAATATTCCTTATCAGGAAGCTGTTGGAAGTCTGTTGTACGCAGCACAGATAAACAGACCTGACATTGCATTTGCAGTGGGGGCTTTGTCCAAATTCAACAAAAACCCTGGAGGAGCACATTGGACTGCAGTAAAACGTGTTTTTAGATACCTTAAAGGAACAGTCGGATACAAGCTGGAATTTACGCAAGATCAAAGTGGTGAAGTAATTGGATACACCGATGCAGATTGGGCTAACAACGTAGATAGTCGAAGATCCACTACTGGATATTGTTTCATACTCCAAGGTGGATGTATATCGCGGGGCTTAAAGCGGCAAACAATGGTAGCATTATCAACTACAGAAGCGGAATATATGGCGTTATCTGCAGCATGTCAAGAGATCGTGTGGCTAAAGGCATTGTACGAGGAACTTACACATGTGCAACAAGGTTCATGGAAACTTTATTCGGACAACTAGAGCTGTATTGACTAAGCACATAATAACATGTATCATGCAAGGTCAAAGCTCATCGATATCCGTCATAATTTTCTACGAGACCTTGTTCAAGAAGAATTTGTTAACATACAACACATAAGTACTCAAGAAATGGTAGCAGACATCCTTACAAAAGCTGTACCGAACACGCAATTTACAAAATGTAGAAATCATTTGGGTTGCAAGCACTTCAGTATTTTTGAGCGATTTTTTTCTTATTGTACTCTAATGAATTTTTTTCTAAATTTTTTATTTTTTTAGACATTAATTTATCTATCAACCGACTCTAACAACTAAGCCATAAGCTTCACTTTACTTACTAAAAACCGTAAAGTTTAATCAAATTTAGCCAAAAAGAAAATTTTGAATTTAATATTTTCATGGTAAAACAAAAACAAAAATAGTCAATTGCGATTTATTTGTTCATAAAAATTCTAAATCTGGTCTCAGAATTGTTCTATCTTGTATAGTTTTAGAGATATCATTACCTAAAAATGCAAAAAAAAAAACACCGATTTTACTATTTTTGAAGCTGTTATATAACGACATGGTAACTTTCAGCCTGGTATTGAAGTTCAAAGTGAGAGCCTTTTTCTTCAAAAACCAATTTAAATTGTATCGATATCTTTTTGTTCCTCCGAAATATCGTAAGCTGAAATAACAAAAAAGAGTGTTTTTTGCACTTTTTAGGTTAGGATAATTCCGAGAATAAATAAGATATCGGTGATTACCGTCCATTTTCCCGAATGCATCATCCCATTTTCCCGACAACCAATATCCCGACAAACAATTTTCCCGACAACCTTTTTCCCGACAGCTCTTTTCCCGAGTGACTATGTTCACGACAAAATTGCTATTAATTATTGTGCTTTATTTTTGTTTCACTACATTCCGGTTCAAAGAACAATAGTATGGGCGATATTCGTGAGGTATTGAAGTATGTTTCCACGTTCTTTTTGCGTTTGGTACTCTGACACAAGAATTTGTACTCGAGTTTGGAGGGCTAACCATTTCTTCTTGGGCGCAGCTTTAACAGCTCGGCCAAGACTTAATTCTGCCAGGATGATTTCAGTGTCTGCCTGTTTCTTTTGGAACTATCAAATTTTGAAAACAAAAACATGTCAAGCAGCCGTCGCTAAGGGACTGTTATCGGCTTGTCGTGAAATTGGCTGTAAACATCATTGTCGGGAAAAACGTTGTCGGCAAAAATGTTGTCGGGAAAATTGTTTGTCGGGAAACGAGTGTCGGGAAAATTGTTTGTCGGGAAAAAGGTTGTCGGGAAAATGGTCTGTCGTGATATTGCATTCAGGAAAGTGACCGGGAACAGATATCGGTATAATTTAATATGAATTTTAAAGGAACAGACTGGCACTTTCAACCACTACCATTTTTTGTGGCTGAAAGTAACCTTGACTTGTAATATCACTTTAAAAAGAGCGAAAACGGTGTTTTTTACACTTTTATGTTAGAATATCTCCTTAACCGTACAAGAAACAGCAATTTTAAGATCGAACTCGGAATCAACATCAAAATGGCTATTTGAGTTTAATTTTGATGTATTTATTTTTGTAGTTTCCTTAGAAGATCCAAGAAAACTATCTGTCAACCTATTTTGCCAAAAATAACATGAAATGCCAAGGTTTCGATATTGCGAAGAATGTTATTTTATTCAGAAGATTAAGGACTAATGATTTTATAAAAAATAGTGGTACCTTACGTTATCCCATTAAGATATCTTATTTCTATGCCTTGAAAACATTAAAATGAAATTTTTTTTTTAAGGTCAATTTAATTAAACTTAATAGTTTTTAGCGAGTAAAAGTGGCACAAAGTTGTTGGAATCACTTTAAAGATAAATTAATGCCTAATCATAAACAACCAAAAATTCACTAGAGTAAAATAAAAAAAAAATCGCTTTTTGAAAGTGCAGACACCTCAAAAAATTAACAAATTTTGAAGTTTGAAGTCAGAGATGGGCAAAATTGTAACTTTTCGTTACTGATACTTTGTTACTTTTGTATCAAGTATCAACAATTTTTTTAGTTACTTGTTACTTTTGTATCAAGTCACAAAATTTTTTTTTGATACTGATACAAAAGTAACAAGTAACTAAAAAATTTTTGATACTTGTTACAAAAGTAGCAATCTCATCAGTAACTATTGTTATTGATACATATGTATGTATATTAGGGTGGGCCGATTTAAAAAATGATCTCGGCTACCCCCCTATATGAAAGTTCATTCGATTCTATGAATATTTGCCCAAGGAACTATACCTCTGCGTCCAACTTTAGTTCGGCGCATTTTTGATCGAAAATTGTACCTTTCATCAATATTTTTTTTTATTTTCATACTAAATTTTAAAAATTTTTATAAAGACAAAAGTAATGTAATTATATGGTTTGGCTGGTATTCTGTCAGTAATCAATTAAATTGAGTTTTGTTTACATTAAAAGTTCACTTGATGGTGTGGAATTGATGCTAAATATTTAAAAAAGTGATATGGGTCAAATAGCCGATTATTATGACCGACTTTCAAAATAAACGATTCATATTTTTGGATGAATTTTTTCAAACAAAACACCAACCTAGGCTGAAAGTTCATTCAATTCTATGAATATTTGCCCACGGAACCATACCTCTACGTTCAACTTTAGTTCGGCGCATTTTCAATTGAAAATTTTACCTTTCGTTAAATATTTATTTTTATACTAAATTTTCAAAATACCTATAGAGACAAAAGTAATATCATAATATGTTTTGGCTGGTATTCTGTCAGTAACACATAAAATTGGGTTCTGTTTGTACGAAAAGTTTACTTGATAGCGTGAAATTGATTATATTTATTCCAAAAAATTATATCGGTCAAAAAACCAATTTATTATAAACGATTCATATTTTTACATGGATTTTTTCAATCGAAACACCAACCCAAGTGTTTTTGGATGCTAGGATGCCGAATCTGACACTCATTTTTTTCCAGGGCAACATCTAGTGGCAGTTTTAGGAAATAAATTAGCCGCTTTTTTTAATTTAACAGAACAATATACCAAAAATCTATGTAAAAATATGAATCGTTTATAATAAATGTATATAATTTGACCGATATAATTTTTTGAAATAAATATAATCAATTTCACGCTATCAGGTAAACTTCTCGTAAAAACAGAACCCAATTTTATTGATTACTGACAGAATACCAGCCAAAACATATTATGATATTACTTTTGTCTCTATAGGAATTTTGAAAATTTAGCATAAAAATAAATATTTAACGCAAGGTAAAATTTTCAATTGAAAATGCGCCGAACTAAAGTTGAACGTAGAGGTATGGTTCCGTGGGCAAATATTCATAGAATTGAATGAACTTTCAGCCTAGGTTGGTGTTTTGTTTGAAAAAATTCATCCAAAAAGATGAATCGTTTATTTTGAAAGTCGGTCATAATAATCGGCTATTTGACCCATATCACTTTTTTAAATATTTAGCATCAATTCCACACCATCAAGTGAACTTTTTATGTAAACAAAACTCAATTTAATTGATTACTGACAGAATACCAGCCAAACCATATAATGACATTACTTTTGTCTTTATAAAAATTTTTAAAATTTAGTATGAAAATAAAAAAAAATATTGATGAAAGGTACTATTTTCGATCAAAAATGCGCCGAACTAAAGTTGAACGCAGAGGTATAGTTCCTTGGGCAAATATTCATAGAATTGAATGAACTTTAACATAGGGGGGTAGCCGAGGTCGATAAAATTTCCTCCATACAATTTGGCCCACCTTAATGTATATGTATAAATTTACATTTTTAATGGTTTTCAGGACTACCAACTGTTATTTATTTTTATTTTGGTTAAATGGAACTTTTTTAAATTTAATTAAAAAAAATAAATTTAGGTCTTGAAGTTCTTAGATAAGCTTTTTAAAAAATCCAACATATATTTTTAGGGTTGCCACCTGGTTATTTTCTGGAATTTTGCTAAAATCATACTTTTTGTGACTCAATTCAAATTTTTACTTTAGGACACGCTCAGATAAATTTTTTTTAAATTATACAAAAACTTTTAGGGTTGCCACCTGATTTTTTCTTTTGTAAATTTTGCTCAAGCCATATATCGTTAGCTACACATGTAAATGTTCTATGTGACATTTTTTTCAAAATTCAGATTTTGATGCAGTTTGATAGACAATTACCAAATATGTGTTATTAAAAAAAAAAAAATTTTGTTTTTACATGAATTTGGCAATGATACGTAAATGTGCCAAGTGAACAGCTGACAAAAAAGGCGCGCTATGTGACAGAACGATGTAAAGTGAATATCGTCAACTTGTGCTGTTTGCGTTTTCGCAGGTTCATTTGGTTAAATTATAATTTTAGGAACAATTTATTCGCCAAAAAGGTTAGATATTCTTATTTTTATGAAAGTAAACAATATGTAGGCATTTATAAAAATTAAAACTGTTTGGATAACAACATGAATTTGGACACAAATAACAATGCAGCACAGCCGCTTCAGCCGATCGAAGAATTATTTGGGATAGAATCAGACGATGGTGTTATTGGGTTGGTGCCATATTCATTCCATAGTGATAGTGACTATTCATGTGATATGCCAAATAAAAAGAATAAGCGAAAGAAAAGAGTGCAGGTGAAAAATGACGCATGGTTTCAAGCTAAGAACAAAAAGAGAAGAGAATGCGGCAAAAGTTATTGGGGTAGACGAAAGGAAGGTGCTTCATGGAATTACAAGCAAAAAAAAGAACCACGAAATATGAAGCCAAGATGTAAGTGCTCACAGAGAAAAAAAACTGCTTCCCTGAAGTGCTCATTAATTACTGATGTACAAAGAAAAGAAATATTTTCAAATTTTTGGAAAATGGATTGGCACCAAAAGAAAATTTATATTAACACTTTAGTGAACACAATACAGCCTAAACGACTCCACAATAGAACAAATCCTACTGAGTCTAGAAGAGCCCGATCATTAGAATATCACTTGAAAATCAATAATGAAACTGTGCGGGTGTGTAGAACGCTTTTTATAAACACACTGAATATAGGCAAAAGATCTGTGCTGACTTGGGTGGAGAAGCCTTCGGTTGCAAACCAGAATACTACAGGGACTGTTCGAGTAACCTGCACAAAGAAAAACAATTTAAATTCCTTTTTTGACTGTCTTCCACTGATGGAATCGCACTATTGTCGCTCTGTTACACAGAAAAAATATATTTTACCAGAGTGGCGTTCGAAAAAAATGGTCTTCGATTTCTATGCTAATGATTGGTGCTCAACTAACAATGTTCAACCAGTTTCACAATCATTGCTTTGTTCTGAATTTACGAAGAGAAATATTGGCTTGTTTGCCCCAAAAAAAGACCAATGCGAGGTATGTGTTCGTTTTTCTGTTGGAAGCCTATCAAATCAAGAATATACTTGTCACCAAGACAGAAAAAATGAAGCGAGACTGGAGAAAAATAAAGATAAATGTGAACAGCCATATGTCATCACAGTCGACCTTCAAGCAGTATTGATGGCCCCAAAGTCACAAGTCAGCAGCTTGTATTATAAAACGAAATTACAGGTTCATAACTTGGTGTTTTACAACCTAATTAACAATAAAGGGTTCTGTTTTTTATGGAACGAAGCTGAAGGGGGCGTTTCCGCTGAAGAATTTGCCAGCATATGGAGTTACTTCATCGAACAAAAAATCCTTCCGACCATTAATGTCGGAGAACATCCCATTAAGCTTATTTTTTACAGTGATGGTTGTGGGTATCAAAATCGGAACTGTTTGATGAGTAACGCACTTCTCAACGTCGCCGTAAATAACAAAATTTTTATAGAACAAAAAATTCTGGAGACAGGGCATACTCAAATGGAGGCAGACAGCGTCCACTCTACGATAGAGCGTGCCATGAGAAACCGGAATGTTGATGTGCCTGCCGAGTACGTTGAAATTTGCAGATCTGCAAGAAAAAAACCCGAGCCATACGACGTTATGTATTTACAACATGATTTTTTTAAACAACATAGCAAAATTGAATACTGTAAGAGCATTCGGCCAGGACGAGGAAAAGGCGATGCCAAAGTAACGAACATCCGCGCATTACAGTACACTCCAGATCGTGAAATTTTTTTCAAATTAAGGTTTACCGATTCATGGACAAATTTACCACAACGAATTGACAAAAACGTAGTTCCTTTAAAAAGGTGTGACATGCAGCAACTTTACCAAAAACGGAAGCCAATAACTCGTAAGAAATACGAAGACTTACAAAGCTTAAAATTAACTTTACCTCAAGATCATCACAAGTTTTATGATGATTTACCGTACGAATAATATCTTTTTTTAATTTTGTTTATTTAATATTGATGACTAGCAGCAACGAAGTAAGACTGCATTTTTTTTTTTGTGATAAAAATTTACATATTATAAGAATAATATGTGTATTATACAAATATCTTTATTTTTTAATGTTTTATCATGGGGGAATATCTAAGGAAAATGTGCTATGTGCGTAAAAAAAAAAAAAAAATTAAGTAAAAAGTGCTAACTTTAAAAAAGTTTGAAAAATAGAAAATCTGCAGTTTATATTGTTGTTTTACTTTTAAGTTGGTAACACAGACTATCAAAGAATAAACCTGCATTTAAATTTTAATGAAATAACAGTTTTAACAACAATCAGTTTTTTGTCTCTCCTGTAAAATTCGATAAATGTCACTTAGAACATTTATATGTGCAGCTAACGATATGTATTTAGAAAAAAAATTTAATTTTAGTCTTATAACGCTTAGACAAACTTTTTAAAAATCCAGCACATTTTTTTATAAAATCAAAATTTTCTTCCAAAAAATTCCAAAAAAAACAACGAAACAAAAATTTAGGGTTGCCATATTAGGGTTACCAGGCGTTTTTTCGCAAAATTGCCTTTCTTTGTCAACTTTCTTTATTGAAAAGTTATAGGATCAACCCAAAAACCCATAGTAAATGTTTAGGGTTGCCACCTGGTTTTTTTAATAAAATCAAAATTTTCTTCCAAAAAATTCCTTAAAACACCATTTTCTCTCTATAAATTAACATACTGGGTCCAAGACAACGAAAAAAAAATTTAGGGTTGCCATATTAGGGTTACCAGACGTTTTTTCGCAAAATTGCCTTCCTTTGTCAACTTTCTTTATTGAAAAGTTATAGGATCAACCCAAAAACCCATAGTAAATTTTTAGGGTTGCCACCTGTTTTTTTTTTAATAAAATCAAAATTTTCTTCAAAAAAATTCCTTAAAACACCATTTTCTCTCTATAAATTAACATATTGGGTCCAAAAACAACGAAACAAAAATTTAGGGTTGCCATATTAGGGTTGCCAGACGTTTTTTCGCAAAATTGCCTTCCTTTGTCAACTTTCTTTATTGAAAAGTTATAGGATCAACCCAAAAACCCATTGTAATTTTTTTAGGGTTGCCACCTGGTTTTTTTAATAAAATCAAAATTTTCTTCCAAAAAATTCCTTAAAACACCATTTTCTCTCTATAAATTAACATATTGGGTCCAAAAACAACGCAACAAAACTTTAGGGTTGCCATATTAGAGTTACCAGACGTTTTTTCGCAAAATTGCCTTTCTTTGTCAACTTTCTTTATTGAAAAGTTATAGGATCAACCCAAAAACCCATTGTAATTTTTTTAGGGCTGCCATCTGGTTTTTTTAATAAAATCAAAATTTTCTTCCAAAAAAATTCCTTAAAACACCATTTTCTCTCTATAAATTAACATATTGGGTCCAAAAACAACGGAACAAAACTTTAGGGTTGCCATATTAAGGTTACCAGACGCTTTTTCGCAAAATTGCCTTTGATTGTCAACTTTCTTTATTGAAAAGTTATAGGATCAACCCAAAACCCATAGTAAATTTTTAGGGTTGCCACCTGGTTTTTTTAATAAAATCAAAATTTTCTTCCAAAAAATTCCTTAAAACACCATTTTCTCTCTATAAATTAACATATTGGGTCCAAAAACAACGCAACAAAACTTTAGGGTTGCCATATTAGGGTTACCAGACGTTTTTTCGCAAAATTGCCTTTCTTTGTCAACTTTCTTTATTGAAAAGTTATAGGATCAACCCAAAAACCCATTGTAATTTTTTTAGGGTTACCACCTGGTATTTTTAATAAATCAAAATTTTCTTCCAAAAAATTCCAAAAAAACAACGAAACAAAAATTTTGGGTTGCCATATTAGGGTTGCCAGACGTTTTTTCGCAAAATTGCCTTTCTTTGTCAACTTTCTTTATTGAAAAGTTATAGGATCAACCCAAAAACTCATTATAATTTTTTAGGGTTGCCACCTGGTTTTTTTAATAAAATCAAAATTTTCTTCCAAAAAATTCCTTAAAACACCATTTTCTCTCTATAAATTAACATACTGGGTCCAAAAACAACGAAACAAAAATTTAGGGTTGCCATATTTTTGTTCTGTTATTTTTAGACCCACTGTGACAATTTATAGAGTGAAAATGTTGATTTAAGGAATTTTTGGAAGAAAATTTTGATTTTATTAAAAAAACCAGGTGGCAACCCTAAAATCTTACTGTGGGTTTTTGGGTTGATCCTATAACTTTTCAATAAAGAAAGTTGGCAAAGAAAGGCAATTTTGCGAAAAAACGTCTGGCAACCCTAATTTTTTGTTTCGTTGTTTTTGGACCCAGTATGTTAATTTATAGAGAGAAAATGGTGCTTTAAGGAATTTTTGGAAGAAAATTTTGATTTTATTAAAAAAACCAGGTGGCAGCCCTAAAAATTTACTATGGGTTTTTTGGTTGATCCTATAACTTTTCAATAAAGAAAGTTGACAAAGAAAGGCAATTTTGCGAAAAAACGTCTGGTAACCCTAATATGGCAACCCTAAAGTTTTGTTGCGTTGTTTTTGGACCCAATATGTTAATTTATAGAGAGAAAACGGTGTTTTAAGGAATTTTTTGGTAGAAAATTTTGATTTTATTAAAAAAACAGGTGGCAACCC